>WSYH01001740.1:58271-89705 GCA_036426205.1 Ascaphus truei | reverse complement strand
AAAAATCTAGGTTTTATAACTATCACCTAACTGCTTGGGGTACTCCCTCCCATCATCTACGGCACCCCAAATCCCGACTAGAAAAGGGAATAACGCTATCGCTCCTATTACTCCTCACACCTAACTGTGGGATACTTCCCATCCAGACCCCCGAAAGTAGGAGAGGGAAATACGCTCATGTAGTTACTTCACTCCACCTAACTGTGGGTTACTCCCCACCTCCCATTCGACCCCAAAATATAGGCAGAGAAATACCTATGTAGTCTATATCAGACCTAACTGTCGGGGTTACCTTCCCTCCCTCAGAACCTACGAAATCCCGAAGGAGAGGGAAATAACGTCTAGTTACTTTATACATACCTAACTGTGGGGTTACTCCCCACTCCAGAAACCGCCAAAATAGGAATCCCCGAGGAAAATACGCTATGCTTAGTTATCACACCAACTGGGGGTTTACTGCCACATCTCCATCCGACCCGAAATAGAGAGGGACATAAACTCATCCGTTCGTTATATCCACCTCAACTTGGGTGGGTACTACTCACCGTACCCCAACCCGCATAGGAGGGAATAACGCTATGTTAGTTTCATCTACACCCTAACTGGGGGTTGACTCCCATCCACCCAGACCCGAATAGGAGAGTGAAATACACGCTATGTAGTTAATCCTATATCCTAAACTGGTGGGGTTGACTCACTAATTCACGCCATCCCGAACAATACCGGAGAGTGGAAATAACGCTATGTTAGTTAAATAATCCCATACCTACTGTGGGTTTACCACCCACCAGACCCCATCCGAAACTAGGAGAGGAAAACGCTAGTGTTAGTTATTCTCATACCCCTTGGGGGTTACATCCCCCATTCAGACCCCGAAATAGAGAGGGAAATAACGATAGCTTTAGTCTAACTCATCAACTAACTGTGGGGTCTACTCCCCATACCAGACCCCGAAATAGGAGCAGGGAAAATATACGCATATGCCTTTTGTTATATCATACCTAATGTTGGGGAGTACTCCCATCACAGACCCCATAACTAGGAGAGGGAAATACGCTTTATGTCTGTTATATATCCAACTGTGTGGTGATTACTCCCACACCACGCACCCCAAAATAGGAGAGGAAATAACGCTATGTTAGTTATATCATACCTAACTGTGGGCTTAACTCACTCCATCCAGCACCACCCGAATAGGCGAGGAAAATAACGCTATGTTTATATTTCAACCTAACTGTGGGGTACTGCCCATCCAACTCAGCACCCCCCGAATAGGTAGAGGGAAAAACGCTATGTGTGGTTTATCATTACCTAAACTGTGGGGTTACTCCCCCAGAACCCCGAACATAGCTTAAGCGGAATATCACTCCTATCTTACGCTTATATCATACTCCCTACCGTGGTGTTATTCCACTTCACCTCCTTTCTCCCCCCCATAAACCACAATCCGAGCGAATTAACCAGATTGTTATTTCCGCACGCATAACTGCGATTACTCCCTAAAATCCATTATACCTTCTCCATTGTCTTTTTTAATACATATATAATAATATTATATACAGTAATATATAAAACAATTCACTACGAAGCCCAATCTTTTTTTCTGTACAGCAATAACATATAACATCCATAGATAATGCCATTTAAATAACCTTTTGTTTTCAGTCAAAGTTTCATTATAAACCCTACACATCAAATACTGACACAGTATCAAATTGACATATCACAAGTAACACAAGTGAATGATGAAAAAAAGACCTGTACAATATATATATCAGGTTATACCTGGAATTGGTTATACCTAACTGTGGGGTTACACCCACCCAGATCCCGAAATAGGAGAGGGAAATAACGCTATGTTAGTTATATCATACCTAACTGTGGGGTTACTCCCATTCAGACCCCGAAATAGGAGGAGAGGGAAATAACGCTATGTTAGTTATATCATACCTAACTGTGGGGTTACTCCTATCCAGACCCCGAAATAGGAGAGGGAAATAACGCTATGTTCATACCTAACTGTGGGGGTTACTCCCATGCCAGACACCGAAAAGGAGAAGGGGGAAATAACGCTATGTTAGTTATATCAACCTAACTGTGGGTACTCCCATCCAGACCCCGAAATAGGAGGAGGGAAATAACGCTAGGTTAGTATCAGCAACCTAACGTGGGGTTACTCCCACCAGACCCACGAAATAGGAAGGGAAATAACGCTTATGTTAGTATATAATACCCTAACGTGGGGTTACTCCCCACCCAGACCCCGAAATAGGAGAGGGAAAGAACGCTAGTAGATAATCATACTAAATGTTGGGGTTACTCCCATCCAGACCCGAAATAGGAGAGGGAAATAACGCTATGGTAGTTATATCATACCTAACTGTGGGGTTACTCCCATCCAGACCCCGAAATAGGAGAGGGAAATCACGCTAGTTGTTATATCATACCATAACTGTGGGGTTACTCCCCACCAGACCCCGAATAGGAGAGGGGAAATAACGCTATGTTAGTTATATCACACCTAACGTGGGTTAATACCTAATCCCAAGACCCCGAAAAATAGGAGAGGGAAATAACGCTATGTTAGTTATATCATACCTAAATGTCGGGTTACTCCCACCAGACCCGAAATAGGAGAGGGAAAAATAACGCTATGTTAGTATATAGTACCTAACTGTGGGGTTACTCCCATCCAGACCCAAAATAAGGAGAGGGAAATAACGCTATGTTAGTTATATCATACCTAACTGTGGGGTTCTCCACCCAGACCCCGAAATAGGAGAGGAAAATAACGCTATGTTAGTTATATACAACTAACTGTGGGGTACTCCCAGCAGACCGAAATAGGAGAGGGAAATAACGGCTATGTTAGTATATCTCACCACTGGGGTTACTCCACCCAGACCCCGAAATAGGAGAGGGAAATAACGCTATGTTAGTTATATCATACCTAACTGTGGGGTTACTCCCACCCAGACCCCGAAAATAGGAGAGAGGAAATAACGCTATGTAGTATATCACACCTAACTGTGGGTTACTCCCATCCAGACCGAAAAGAGGAGAGGGAAATAACGCTATGTTAGTTATATATACCTAACTGTGGGGTTACTCCCACCCAGACCCCAAATAGGAGAGGGAAATACGCTAGTGTTAGTTATATCATACCTAACTGTGGGGTTACTCCATCCAGACCCCGAAATAGGAGAGGGAAATAACGATTGTTAGTTATATCATACCTAACGTGGGGTACTCCCACCCAGACCCCGAAATAGGAGAGGGAAAATAACGCTATGTTAGTATAATCATACACCAACTGTGGGGTTACTCCCTCCAGACCCGAAATAGGAGAGGGAAATAACGCTATGTTAGTTATATCATACCAACTTGGGTGGGGTAATCCCATCCAACCCGAAATAGGAGAGGGAATAACGCTTATGTTAGTTATATCAGACCTAACTGTGGGGTTACTTCCCACACAACCCGAAATAGGAGAGGGAAATAACGCTATGTTAGTTAGATCATACACTAAGTGGGGTTACTCCATATCCAGACCCGAAATAGGAGAGGGAAATAACGCTATGTTAGTTATATCACACCTAACTGTGGGGTTTTCCACCATCCAGACCCCGAAATAGGAGAGCGGAATAACGCTATGTTAGTTATATCAACCTAACTGGGGGTTACTCCCATCAGACCCCGAAATAGGAGAGGGAAATAAGCGATAGTTAGTTATATCATACCTAACTGTGGGGTTACTCCCATCCAGACCCCGAAATAGGAGAGGGAAAATAACGCTATGCCTAGTTAGTATCAACCTAAATGGGGGTTATCCCATCCAGACACGAAATAGGAGAGGACGAAATAACGCTCTTATGTTAGTTATATAACTAAACTGTGGGGTACTCCCATCCCAGACCCCGAAAATAGGAGAGGGAAATAACGCTATGTTAGTTAGATGCATACCTAACTGTGGGGTTACTCCCACCAGACCCCGAAATAGGAGAGGAAAATAACGCTATGTTAGTTAATATCAACCAACTGTGGGGTACTCCATCCAACCCGAATAGGAGAGGGAAAAACGCTATGTTAGTTTATCATTACCTAACTGTGGGGTTACTCCCACACAGACCCCGAAGAGGAGAAGGGAAAAAGCTATGTTAGTTATATCATACTAACTGTGGGTTAATCCCATCCAGACCCCGAAATAGGAGAGGGAAATAACACTATGTTAGTTATCATAATCCTAACTGTGGGGTACTCCCATCCAGACCCCGAAATAGGAGAGGGAAATAACGTTATGTTAGTTATATCAACCTAACTGGTGGGGTTACTACCATCCAGACCCAGAATAGGAGAGGGAAAAAAATAACGTATGTAGTATCTCATCCTAATGTGGGGTTACTCCCATCCAGACCCCGAAATAGGAGAGGGAAAATAACGCTATGTTAGTTATATCAACACCTAACTGTGGGATTCTCCATCCAGACCCCGAAATAGGAGAGGGGGAAATAACGCTATGTTAGTTATATCATACCAAACTGTGGGTAATACCTTCCAAGACCGAAATAGGAGAGGGAAATAACGCATATGTTAGTTAATATCCAACCTAACTGTGGGGTTACCCCATCCAGAACCCCGAAATAGGAGAGGGAAATACCTCGTGTGTACTATCCGACTAATGTGGCGTTTCCTCATACTCCGACCCAAAAGAGAGAATAATCGCTAGTTAGTATATCATCACAAACTGGGGGTTACTCCCCATCCGACCCCGAAGAAGGGAGAGGAAATAAGCGGCTATGTGTAGTTATATCATACTAATCCGGTGGGGTTACTCACCATCAGACCCCGAAAGAGGGAGAGGAGACATAACGCTATTGTTAGGGTGATATCACACTAACGTGGGGTTACTCCCATCCCAAGACACACAGACCCCGAAATAGGAGAGGGAAATAACGCTATGTTAGTTATATCACACCTAACTGTGGGGTTACTCCCATCCAGACCCCGAAATAGGAGAGGGAAATAACGCTATGTTAGTTATATCATACCTAACTGTGGGGTTACTCCCACCCAGATCCCGAAATAGGAGAGGGAAATAACGCTATGTTTAGGTGTGATATAACTAACTGTGGGGTTACTCCCATCCCTACAAAAGCCCTATTTCAGGGTCTGGATGTAACACAAGTTTCGGCCTGCCCTAACTAACGTGCAGCTGGGCGGCTGTAAGAAGTGACGCTGCCGGTGTCTAGAATAACCATTAAATATAAACCGTAGGAAAATTCATTTTTTTTTTAATTAAAAATGCCAACAATGACAAAAAATAATACAAATACGTTGAAAGCGGACTTTGCCACAGGTACATTGTATTTCACCTATCTGGTTTATTTCTAGAACGGTCAAAAAAAGGAAATGGAGAAATAATATATAGTGTATTAGGTTTTAACTTAATGAAGCAATAAAATTAATATCCTACATGTGTGTTTCAGCTTAATGCCATTTTTAATGAGTTTTAATATACTGAGTATCCTATGATTTCTATAGCAGGTTTTAGCCCCACCTCCCCAGCAGTGCAAGATCTTTGCAACACTTTCCTGTCTGTGATACTTTGTTGCCAGTGTTCCCAGCAGTTTAAGCGGCAAACTGCAACAATAGATAATGTTACCTTCGTAATATCCGAATGCATTGTAGCTGCCGAGTGACAGTGACAGAAGGCGTCGTTGAAACGGAAAGGCGGCCATTTAGTGAGCCCCGGCAAGCAGGATCTGTGCTTGTCGATCACAGGCAGAGCGTGTCGATCGGCAGCGTGGCTAATCCGTGTTCAACAAACGTAATCAATGGCGGCTTATAGTGAAGCAATAAAAGGGATCTCTTTTTTATTTGTGAAGCGCGGGCATATACCAGAGCGCAGTATAGAGATGTGATCGTTACATACGCAGAACGACATACGCAGACGTGCAAACAGATCCAGGGAGGTAGTGAGGGCGCTGATTCGGGGAGGTTACACTCTAGAGAACGTAGGGCGATGTTTGAACAAAAGGTGAAGCGGCTGTTGTAGGATGGTGTATACATCAGGATGGAGTATGTATGGTCTAGTCGCACAGCTCATCCCCCTCAAGGCTGCGTCCACGCTGCCGCTGAGCGCACTTGGCGCTTGACGCGTTTGATTCAGTGAATCCGAATCTGCACGGCCACGCTCAGGCGGAGCGCGCTCGTGCACGGCGCTTGGGGAGACAAAGGAAATTGACTTTGAAGCGCGCTCAGCAGCAGTCAATGCGCACAACACACAGCCACACACCATCACACACACACACAAACACACATTACACACAGAAATAGCCCCATTCCACAGGCTTCTCAGGTTGAATGTATCACCCTAATGATTATTAATAACCATAATAAAAAAAATAAACACAAATACACATCGAAATGTAGTTTTTTAAATGGTTCAAAATGAAAGGTGAATTTAGTTTCTGCAGATTGTTATAAAATAGTAATATAGCTATCTCTCTCTCTCTCTCTCTCTCTCTCTCTCTCTCTCTCTCTCTATATATATATATATATTTTTATATATATATATATATATAAACAATATTAAAAGCAAACTCCACCAGTGAGTGGGAATAAGGGCTGTACAAGAGTGTACGTTGAGGACAAAACGCAGGGGCTTAAATAAATGAATCCGGGTCAGTTTGCTCTCTTCAAGGTCAGATGCTGCTGTCCCCAAGGTCAAGATGCCTTTTATTCCAAGGGCAGCGTGTAAAAGTTACATTACCGGGGATTTCCAAAACGCCAGTAGGACCGGGGATGTGTGAGAGCGGCAAGGACAGGATGCCTAGAAGCGTGAAGTCCCTCTCCTCCCTCCCTTACCCCCTCCCCTTCCTCTCGCTCTCCTCCCCCTCCCCCCCCCACCTCTTCTCACCCCTCCCATCTCCTCCCCTTCACCACTTACATCACATCCCTGCCTGCTGCAGTATGCAAGATGTAGGGGCCTGCCAAACCTAGGATCCCTCTGCAAGCTAACGACCCTACACCCCCTCCGGAGGGAGAAGCTTTAAGCAGCGAGGAGAGACGAGGACGGAACGGTGGGGGTGTGTGGAAGGGAGAGGAGGAGGAGGAGACGACCCCCTTTAACACGTCTCCTGTCTGCTGCCTTCGCTGCTGTCCCTGCTTTGGTACCCGAGAAGGATGCTGCATTGATGCAGGATGCTGCTGCCGTCTCTCCATCACTTAAGGATGTAGGCAGAGAGGCCTTCTTCTCCCGCTGCCATCTCTCCCTTGGCACTTGGATGCCGTGACTAGGGTTTTCCTCACCCAGGCCACGGACCAGGAGGAAGAGAACAGGGGTGGGGGGGGGGATTGGGGGGGGGGGGGGATGGGATGGGGGGGGGGGGGGGGAGGGAAGAAGGGATATATATATATACGCTTCAAACCACCACAAATGTGACCCACCAAAGGAATTGATGGACCAAGGATTGGGGATGGTGCTCACCCCATGATGGGTTAAGAGCGCTGGATTTTGGGGGGACACATTGCTATTTGGGACTTTTACGGGGGGTTCTGACTGTGGGACCTGTCTCTTTTCTTTAGCCAGGGGGCCAGTGACTTGGTCTGTTTGTTTTTCCAGGAAGATTGCTCACATGTAAACACAACTTTTGTTGGGGGGGGGGGGGGTTTAATTTTGCGCCCCCCCACCCCCCCTACACACGGGGGGGGGACACACTCTGTTTTCACCGTGCTCCCGCGATGGGGAACTGCCCTGTCTGCGACCCCTAACGATTTGGGGCTATCATCACTTACAGTATCTGTCACGACCCTCCCCCCCCCCGTCCCCCCCTTCCTCCATTAACTGCCAGACAGGACTTTTAATTCCCACTTTATTGGGGGAGGGAGCTGGGGGGGGGGGGAGAGGGGGAGAGAGAAAGTACTTCTGAATTTACTTAATCTCACTGTGGATTGGAAATAGAAATAGACCTGTTATTTTTACGGGTTGGTTCTGATGGACTGAAAAAAAAGATCCCTACGTTTCCTGGACTGATAATAATTTTCTTTTTAAAATTCCACCGTCTGTTTGGATATTTCTTTCACTTGGTTGATTGCAAAGAATAATCATATTGAATTTTTTTTTTATCGTATTTTTCTTGGGGTTCCCCGCTCCTTCACTTTACCGGAAACACCAAAGGATATTTACCTATTTCCTGTTGGGTTTTCACCTCTCTTTCTCTGAACCGAAACAAATCACCAAAACAAAACCCAACGTTTTTCCCGGGAATCGCCGAATTGAGAAGATAGAACTTCAGGTTTTTCTCCGTGCCTCTTTCCACTCGATTTGTAACCATTTGACGGATCATATATAATTTTTTTTTGGGGGGGGGTTACTATTTCTCTGCCTCCCCTATAACCTCTGGCCCTAAAATACGTCCACATAATCCCCTTTCCCCCCCCCCCCCCCCCCTTTCTCTGGACTGCACAGTTTTGACCGGATTCCACGTTGAGGTTCCATTTTTTTGGTTGTCCTCCGTCTTTTCGGTGGATGCAGAAACACAAGTGAAGGACATTACAAAAAGGTGTGCGGCGGTTAAGGCTTTGCCATCCTCGACGGCAAGACTGGATTCTTGGGAATATATCCATATAGGATTAAAAAAATGCCCTTGGTAGATTTCTTTTGTGAAACATGCTCCAGACCATGGCTGGTTGGTTGGTGGGATCAGGTAAAGAAATATATATATATACTTGCTAACATCTCCCCATCCCATTCATCCTTTCTCCCTGCCGTGCCTTAAAGGTCTTCTGTGTCTCCCTACCGATGCTCGATAGGGTTATTTGCAACTACTCCCAAACTACGCTGTCCAGAAGTTTTTGTAGACCTTAGAGAGAGAGGTCATTTCCGTGGGTTGGGTTTGCAGAAGAAGGCCTTGTTGACTCAGAGCCATGGGAAGCGCTGGCCGGCGTCTCATGAAATGTGGGGGTTGTGCTTTTAAGGATTGGAAAAATGTGAGAGGGGGTGGGGGGGGTGAATTAAAGATGGACGCCACCGGCATTAAGACAATGATCCATAGAAACATCGATAAGATAAGAACCAATTGACCCATTCCTCTATTCACTGTTAAACCTCTGATTCTGTTGTATCCTTTGGTTTCTGTCATATTTATGGAAGCATTATATCTATCCCAAACATGTGGAGATTCCCTTTCTGTATTAGGCGCTACCACCTCTGCTGGCAGGCTATTCCCCACATCCACCACCTTTTCCATGAGGAAGTGCCTCCTTGTTCTAATAGTTCTCTTCCTACAAAACGTGTTTCCATCCGGC
This sequence comes from Ascaphus truei, assembly GCA_036426205.1. Taxonomy (NCBI): domain Eukaryota; kingdom Metazoa; phylum Chordata; class Amphibia; order Anura; family Ascaphidae; genus Ascaphus; species Ascaphus truei. The sequence continues at coordinate 80,396 of WSYH01001740.1, read as the reverse complement.
ACCTTGTTGAAACTCTTTTTATCTGAAAGTTTATATCATGTTCCCTTCTCCCTTCCCTCGTCCAAGGCTTTCCTGGGGGGTTGTCCGATGTAGAGCGGTGGTTCCCAACAGGGGGGTTCGGGAACCTCTAGGGGTGCGTGAGGTGTCTCCAAGGGGTTTTGCACAAAACAATCTGTAATGGCGGCTCGCAGGCAGTATAGCGGGTTCCTGAGCCCGTGTGGGGGCTGCGCACTTAGTAAGGCCTCAAACGGCGCCTTAGCGTGGGGAGGTATCGCTGTCACAGAGCTGGAGCTTCCCAGAATGCTTTGCATTCACAGCAGCAAGGCATTGTGGGGCTTGACTTTGGAAGCCCTCGCAGTGAGGGACAGCTATACACCCCTCCCCATGCTGCCTGCACACACTGAGGGGCAGTTTGGGGGATTATTAAGCGTGTGTTCCCCCCATGAGCTTAGGACACTACGAGCCTGGGAGCGGTCACACACGTTCTGTTAGCGATAGTGACTCTGAGGAGTCGGCAAGAAGATTTATTCATTAGGGGTTTGGGGGAAGAAATATTTTCGAGGGGGGAGGGGGGGGGGGGGGGCGGCGGTGTAAGAAAGATTGGGAGCGGTTGCTGTAGACAATGCACCTTCCTAGTAGACCAGTCTTGGACTAACCTCTAATTTATTGATGTCCTCCTTGAACTGGCATCTTCAGCTAGACCTCCACAAGGCCCAGCTCAGGGAACGTTCGGGAGTAGGAGATTCCTCTCACTATCATTATGCATACTGTACGTGAGTGTGTGTGTGTGTTAATCGGCATGGGGTTGTTGAGTGGTTGGGACCTTTCTGAGGAGCACGTGAAGATGAGTTTGGTAAAGGTGGGCGCCAGGCCGGCCGAAGTTGGGCTTCTTTAATTGGCATGGGGTTGTTGAGTGGTTGGGACCTTTCTGTACCTAACTGTGGGGTTACTCCCATCCAGACCCCGAAATAGGAGAGCAGAGGGAAATCTGGAAAATTAAGTATCTGTCTAAATTTAACATTGATTGAACTTGTTGGACATATGCCTTTATTCAACCCCTTTCCACTATGCAACTATGCAACATTAATTACCCACAGCAAAGTCCCAAATACACATCCAAAAAGACACGTGACACCTTCTGCCTGGATAGATCTGCCATAGAAAAAAGAAATATACAAATATGAAACACGACATCAAAAAGTCAGAAACGTAACACGCGAAAGGTGACCATTAAATTCTACATCTTTATTTCCACTTGTCCTGTATGACCTCAACTATTGAATCCTTTGGGTAGCGAAGAGTTCATGACGGGACATATTTATGGGAATGTTCACCTTGTTCCATAGACGATGTTTATCGGTCGGCCTGTCTATCATCGGGAGAGGATTTCATTTCCCGCCTTTCTCTTTATTTGTTGGCCGGTCCGCCCAGGAGAGAGAGCTGCTTAAAACCTTCAAGATCCCGGTGGACACCTTGATCACGTACATGATGACTTTGGAGGACCACTACCATGCGGACGTGGCCTACCACAACAGCCTGCACGCGGCCGACGTCACGCAGTCAACGCACATCCTCCTGTCCACGCCGGCGTTAGATGTGAGAGTCGGCCATGTTTTGGGAGAATCGTTTCATGACCTTACATACAAATTTCATACAACAGTTTGGCCACGTACATAAATAGTCTATAACAGAAACTTTTTTTACATTGTGCCCCCCCCCCCCCCCCCCCCCCCTGCTAGAAAACATTTGTTCCGCGGATTGTTCCCTAATGAATAAATCTTCTTACCGACTCCTCAGACTATCACCAACAGAACGGGTGTGACCGCTCCCAGGCAGTATAGTGTCCTGAGCTCGTGGGGGAAGCACACGCTTAATAATCCCCCAAACTGCCCCTCAGTGTGTGCAGGCAGCCTTGGGGGGTGGGGGGTATAGCTGTCACTCACTGCGGAGGCTTCCGAAGTCACACCCCCACAATGCCTTGTTGCTGTGGATGCAAAGCGCTTTCTGGGAAGCGCTTGCTGTAATTGACAGGTATACCTCCCCACGCCAAGGTGCAGTTTTGGGGCCTTACTAAGTGCGCAGCCCCCACACGGGCCCAGGAGCCCGCTATACTGCCTGCGAGCTGCCATTGCAAATTGGTTTGGGTGAACCCCTAAAAGACACCTCACGCACCCCTTGTTTGGAATCGCTGGTCTATTGTACACTGGCTACAAAAGTAACATTAGTTATGCCATGTAAGCAGCGGAACCAGGTACGCCATCTCAAAATGCCAACGCAGACACCTTTACTGATGTCCTGTACTGTGTCAAAGTTGGAAATGTATCATTAGAAATAAACAAGTAACCGCAATGTGTGTGTGTGTGTGTGTGTGTGTGTGTGTGTGTATTTATATGTATATATATATATATATATATATTTTATAATAGTCATATCGCTTTGCGCTGGAGCAAATGAATGAAATTCATTTAAATTCATTTAAATTAAAAACAACATTTTATATCGGGAGTGGCCGACTCCAGTCCTCAAGGGCTACCAACAGGTCACCATGACTGAGCCACTGATTGAGCCCCCTGGGCTGAAGCAGGGATAGCCTTCAAACGTGGCCAGTTGGTGGCCCCTGGGGACTGTAGTTGGCCACTCCTGGCATAGGCACAATTAATACACGGGTCCCAATAACTTAATTTCCCCGCGAGAGAAATCGCTATACTTCCTTCCCGGCCCTATCTGAATTTCTATGTATGGGTGGGGACAAAAAGCCATAACCCGTCTCCTGTTTCCCTTCCCCCTCCTGGCAGGCCGTGTTTACCGACTTGGAGATTCTGGCGGCCATTTTTGCTGCGGCCATCCACGACGTGGACCATCCCGGGGTTTCCAACCAGTTTCTTATTAACACAAGTAAGTGGAGGCGCCCGTTTTCCCCCACCCCCTCACGCTTGAGAAGAGCTGAAGAGCTGATGTCCGATGCCACTCGCAGAGCTTGTGGCCCTTGAAACACGGAGCCTCTGTTCTGTAATTACAACAGCTACTGGCAGATTATCTTCATCCCATGTCCAACGCTGCCCTTGTTTCTATTAAGCCGGCGCTCGGTTCAGGAGATAGAAGCGTTTTGGAACGTACGAAGTGCCTGGGGAACTTAAAATGGCGCCCTTCACAGAGCCCAGGTTACCGTGGTAACCTTGGAAAACAAGAGATGAAGGAAAAGAACGACAGTTTCAGGGGGGGAGGGGTGGGGCAAGATAATAACATTATACTGTATGAGTTAAACGTATATAGGCTTCTTGGCGCTATTGCTGTTTTAGAGTACATTAAAGGAGCAATCCAAGATGGCGGATTTTCTTTTAAAGGTTTTTTTGTTTTTTTTAATATGGAATTGAAGCAGGGGGTCTCGGGAGATGAACCCCGTTGATTTTAACCCCCGGGACCCTCTACTTCTGGAGATTCTTGCCTCCAAAGTAGGTGCCGGTAGCTGCTTTCAAGTTTGAAACTCCTGCATCATATGGGCCAATAGGAGACCACACCGATGATGTCATGGCTTTAGAGCGGACATATTGTGAACGCTTGTAGATCGGCTACCGGCACCTACTTTGCAGGTAAGTATCTCTGGAAGCAGGGGGTCCCCGGAGCTGAAATTAGTGGGGTTCAGCTCCAGCGGCCCCCCTATATAAATAAAAATGACATTCGCTAAAAACAAATCTGCTCCCTTGGATTGCCTCTTGAACGGGTCATAGGAGACATATATGTCTTGGAGAAGGAAGCCAAAGTCACTCGAAAACAAGAGGTTTACAGAACTGCGCGATTCGTGTAGACGCGAAATTTGGGGGGTCCGTAAAAAAAATGAAATCTCGCCCTGGAATGAGAACACGCCGTTTGCAGGCCACGAAATAGCGGGCCAGTTATAGCCACGTGCGTGATAAGCCGATTCTTAGGTTCCAGCCCTAGTGCGCTCATCAATAAATAAATGAGATGCCTCGAAAACCAAAAAAAGGAAAGCGGAATATTTCCAATAAAAGGGGGGGATTAAAGAACATTTTGGTGGGAGGTGAAATTGCCCAAGAAACCGATGCCGAAACCAGTCTAACCTAAATGACTAAGCATCGGTCGTCAACGTATCGTCCAAGCTGCCGTCTCCCCCCCCCCCCACTCCTTTAATATGCTCGTCAATACAATCCACACAATAATAAGTAATTGGCTAAGTTGCCGATCGATCCGTTCTCCTGTGATCGATCGGCGAAAATTCGTCTCGGGGGTTCACCAAATGGCTGTCAGTGCAGCAGAAGAGGACCAAAGAGGCAAAGTTCTGTGGGGAAGATCATGTGACCAGGCAGTCACTAGACACAATTGTTGCACTGCTAGAGAGAGGGCAGGGCTCAAACAGAGCCTGTTTCAGAAGAGGAAGGGGATGTGACTTTGTAAGTGGTTGCTATAGAAACATAACATGCTTGTTACATTATAATACATTAATGTCACTCAGAGTTGATTTAAAAAAAAAACAAAGGCTACAAGTATTTTCTCATAGTACAGAACTGATTTATTAAAAAAACACACATGTTGGATGTTGCTTGGTTTGCAGCTTTAACTCATACCTTCATCAGGACCGGGAGGTGAAACTGTAAAAACTAGTCTGATAGAAACCGAATGTGACGGCAGATACGAACCATTTTCCGCCCCCCCCCCCCCCCCCCCCCGCCCGTCTGGCCCATTTTCCTATCCGCTGTAGAACCTCCGACCCTATGTGATCCTGGAATTTCTCTCCTACAACCTGGTTCTTACCTGCCGGCAAAATTCTATGTTATACAATATGGGAATTCTACCATGCTTGGGGGTCCTCAGAGCCTGGACGTTTCGGCACTCGGGGAGAAGGGGCCCAGGTGAATCACGGCGTTTACTTTTTGTGTCTAGATTCGGAGCTGGCGTTGATGTACAACGACGAGTCGGTGTTGGAGAACCATCACTTGGCCGTCGGTTTTAAGCTGCTGCAGGAGGAGAACTGTGACATTTTCCAGAACCTGACCAAACGCCAGAGGCAGAACATGAGAAAGATGGTCATCGACATGGTAAAGAGGCGGGTGGGGATAAGAGTATGCTGTGTGTGATATATTGAAGGAATATGTCTGTGTATATATATATATATATATATACTGTATGCGCCTAGGACATTTGGCCATCTGGACAGTTTGTCACCACAGGCAATGTATCCCCTATGTATGCGCAAACTGGGGGGCGCAGCGGTTGCAGAGGTCCCGCGCTCTCCCCCAAGGCATTTAAATGAAATCCTGGGGGACCGCGAATGGCCTCTGTAACTAACTTACCTTCTCTCCGACGGCTTCGGTGACGCGTCGCCACATGACACCGCGGCGTCATTTGACGCCGAATACCAGGTGGGGGCGCAAGCACTGGGGAAGGGGGCACAGGGCCAAAAGTTTGCGCACCCCTGCCCTAACCCCTTACCCTAGAATCCCTAACCATAACCCCTTACCCTAAACACCTTAACCCCTTACACTATAAACCCTAACCATAACCCTTTACCCTACAAACCAAAAAACCCTATCCTAAAACTCTTAACCCTTAAAACCCTAATGTCAATGTTCCAAACTGACAAACGGGGTCCATTTGATAATGAGCAGTTTATTGTAAAGTATGATCCTACTCATTCAAAAGTCTATAAGACTCTCTGAAATGTGTTACTAGGCAGATTATACTAACCACTCCTTAATTCTTAAACCAATCATTTTACAGATTATTACAACCTGGTTTGAACTGGCTTAAAACATCTCTGAATAGGTACCCGGGACATACTTTCACTAGGAATGTGGGCGTTACTTCAGGCACAGTCGTAAATCTACTTAGAAGCGAAACCACACCACACATCTTACACACAAAATGGATACTGGAAAACATAACAGACAAAATGGAAACAGAACATCGCTTTCAATCCTTCTCCAGAGCTCCCCCCCCCCCAGTCCATTTCAGTGATATATCAACAGTATCTTCATTTCAGCAATATTACTTCATCAGTAACCTAAACCCTAACCTTAACACTCTCCCCTAGAAACTTTAACCCCCTCAGCCTAAACACCCTAACCTTAACACTTTACACCCAAATCCCTAACTCCTTACCCTAAACAAACCCTAACCTTAACCCTTTACACCCAGATCCCTAACTCCTTACCCTAACCTTAACCCTCTACCCTAAGAAACGTAACCCCTAATCCTAACGCTAACACGCGGCCCAAACATCTCTCGGCGGCTAACACTCCCTTTCCGTATGTCTGTGTGTGTGTGTATATCCCTGTATACCTTTCCTTTCTAAAAGAAAAAAAGATCTACAACCTTTCTTTGACGCTAGTAACGGCCGTCGGTGGATCTGCGCCTTTTGTTGTAAAACACACTGCTCCTTTTGGCGTTAAAGTCACACATCAAACAAGTGCAATGCCGCATCCGTGCTTTGACCTGATGCCAACACAGCTGTTTGCCACTTGTTCCTAGTGATCATTATAAATTATACATGGAGCGAACTCCCAAGCAGAGAGGCTAGGAAAAAAAGAATGGCAAAATGCATGGGATACGTCAACGGGCTAGCAACAGGCAGGTCAGCGGGCGGTTGGAGGGTCAGTAGGACAGCAGCATAAAGGTACAACAAGGTGTATATGTATATATGTATAATATATACTGTCACTTATTCATTTTCTGTTATTTGAATGGGCTAGGTCCTGGCTACGGACATGTCCAAACACATGAGTTTGTTGGCTGATCTGAAGACCATGGTGGAGACCAAAAAGGTGACCAGTTCTGGAGTGCTGTTACTCGATAACTACACAGACCGGATACAGGTGGGTAACGACAGCGATTGGGCCAATGTTCGTGATTTCCCCCCCGAAGTAGAAGGCTTTTTTTTGCCAGATTGTAGCGTGCCGCTTGATATCTCTAGGAGTTACCGTAACCCGGCATTTAGACGGCAGGTAAGACCCCACTTCGTCGGCAGGATAGAGCCGCACATCTGTCCCAAGCATGTCCTGGACCTTGCGGTGTTAACGCCTCCCACCTCAGTGGGGTGTCTATTCCATGAACACGCCACCCTTCCCGTGAAGAAGCACTTCCTCACATCTCCCCGGCGCCTCCCACCCTCCACCTTCAGGCCACCACCTTTTTGTTCTATCACTTGATCTCTCTCTGAAAACCCTGTATGTATTTAACGACATATTCTGTCATATCTATCCTATCCCGGCCCTTTCTATCCTCTACTCCAGGGGTTCTCACCTCCAGACCTCAAAGCCCCCGCCCAACAGGTCAGTTTTCCAGGATATCACTGTTGGGATATCCTTAAAATCTGACCTGTTAGGGGTGGGGGGGTCTTGAGGACTGGAGTTGAGAACCTCTGTAGTCTCTAATCTATACATATTAAGGCCCTGTAGTATTTCCTGATACATTTTATGCTGTACATCAGGCACTATTTTAGTAACCCTCTTTGCCCAATCTCCAATTTATTTACATTCTTCCGGAGATTCGTTCTCCAGAATTTAACACTCTAGGTGAGGCCCCACCAATGATCTATAAGGGTGCATCACTACCCCTCTTTGTCTGCTGCTAACACCTCTCCCCGTACAACCCAACATTCTGCTGGTTCCCCGCATTTGCTTTGTTACATTGCTCGCCTACTTTTAATTCAGATGTTGGAGGGACTGAAACAGATTTAAGGAGGGGTCTATGAACTAGTTGCGTCTAAGTTACAAACGGTTCCTTCCATCTGGTGCTGAATTTTAGACGACCATATGGAAACGAGAGAAAGTGATGTACGGTATCATACATCTTATTGTGGCCTGGGTGTCCCTAACTCGTCCTTTGGACACTCCCCAAATTGCAAGCCCACACCATGTAAAAATGAAACAGAGACCTTAAGACGTTGATCCTAAGACAATTGCCTTAGAGCCCCTTGGACTCTACGCCCACCGGTGGAGATTCTTGCAAGACTCTCCTAATTAGTAAATGTTCTATTGTCTTCTCCTGTAGGTCCTCCGTAATATGGTGCACTGCGCCGACCTGAGCAACCCAACCAAGCCCTTGGAGCTCTATCGTCAATGGACGGATCGTATCCTGGAAGAGTTTTTCCGACAAGGGGACAAAGAAAGAGAGAGGGGGATGGAGATAAGTCCCATGTGTGACAAGCACACGGCCTCCGTGGAGAAATCCCAGGTGAGCGACCCACTCCTACACCAGCCAAGATGTTTACTCGGGGGAAAGAGAAGCTGCTTTGCGCTATGGATGGAAAAGGGTAACATGAGAGGAGGTTCTAAAGAAATAATATTGTCTTAACCATTTGTGTTTCTTTTGATTTGTAGGTAGGATTCATAGATTACATTGTCCATCCTCTATGGGAGACCTGGTCCGACCTGGTGCACCCTGATGCCCAGGATATTCTGGACACACTGGAGGACAACAGGGATTGGTATCAAGGCATGATCCCTCAGAGTCCCTCCCCCCCGCCTGATGACCCGGACAAGGACGATGAGGCCTGTATTGAGAAGTTCCAGTTCGAGCTGACGCTGGAGGAGGAAGGGGAGGACTCAGACAAGGAGAGGAACTGTGGCAACGACGAGGAGGAAGAAGAAGGCAGCTGCCCTCACGAGACTCCTGAAATCCAGGAGCCGGAGCTCGATCAAGAGGAGGATAGTACAATGCAGGAAGGACAAATAGAAGAGAACGAGGACTTCTCAAACAGCACGTCGCCCGTGGAGTTATGAGCTTTAGCCCTCGCTGGAACAAAACTTACAAACTTTGTAACAAAACAAAAAAAACTGTTTTACACGGAGATCAAAAAGTGATTTATTTCCTATTTCATATTTATTTAATTCACTTTTTGTTTTGTATTCTCAAGGGGAACAAACACACAGCCACTGTAGATTCAGATACTTTGCACAGAATAGGAGTCTGCTGCCATATGAAAGTTACAAACACGCTCTGGAAACTAACTTTTTAAATTTTTTAATTTTTTTAAATTATTTTTTTTTTTTCCTTTTCTAATTCTCGTTCTTTTTGGGTTTTTTTTTTCTTCTTCTTTTTTTTTTTTTTTCCAAACGGATGCAACAAGGAACCAAGGTATTTGTGTCGATTGTATTTATTTTTTGCGCTCGCAGTGATAAAGCCATTTTTTTTTTCAGGGAAAAGAAACAAAACAAAAAAATTAAGAACTGAATGGATATGTACGTTTTTATTTTTTTATTTCGTTTTCACGGTGGGAACTTTTTTTTTTTTTTTTTTTTTTTAACGTGGAAAGTTTGTCAAAAACAAAAAAAACGACGTCTATGTGAGCCAGCTGGTTCCACTCTCCGGGATGTTAAAACTCCGGGAGGGGCGCCAAAGGAAGCAGACAGTAGAAAGGGTGTGCCTTCTATGTGCGTGTTCATTTCTGTCGGGTTTTTTTTTTTTTTCCTGTCACCCTGTGTCATAAGCAACACCCCCATGACACGGGCCTCTGGTTAAACATTTAACAGCGTCATCGCTGCTAAATGATGTTCTGTGTGTCTTCAAGGCTCGTATACTTAAGAAAAGCGTGCACTTTGACTTCATCAGGGTGCCGACATGAACTATTCAAACACCCTCTGCGGGGTAGGGGATGATTTATCGTACAGGCTCTTGTAGTGTTAAAACCTACAGTATCCAGCGAAGTTTAACAGCTAGCGTATAGACTTGGAGGACAAAAGGTTTATTCACTTTTTGGTATATAAAAAAAAAATATATAATAATAGATGTATTGTTCTCTCTTGACATAGATATATATATATATATTTTCTAAAGGGTTTTAACTTATTAACTGGCTTCTCTTACGAGACCCGCTTTGACGCCATAGTTTCACGAAACAAAACAGGGAAGGGGATGTTGTTTTTATGTTTGTTTTTTTTTTTTAATCCACTTGCAGTTCGACTGAAAGTCTTCCTGGATTTTTATTTCATTTGCACATTGGGGTGATACGCTGACAGCTGGGGGAATGAAGTGACGGGTCAGGGGCAAGGGAATGAAAATGGGGGGATTTTCCCACCAACGCACTCATGACTGCTGCATTTCTTTATTGTTTGCCAAATACTACATCGTCTGTAAGCTGAAAGCTGGCAGATAGTCACGGTTAGACGCCAATTTCATCGTTACCTCAGCCACCCACTTTACAATGAAGGTGGTATAGAACCCGGAATAGGATGGAAATTTCCGTCAAGATTAACATTATATTGGCAGATTACAGTGGACACATTACCATGGTCTATATTGTTTATTTTTTTTTATATAGTTTCAAAATGATTACTAGTCACGTGTAATCAAATATCTCAAGAGAGTTGGGGTAGGTCGAAATGTACTTGTTTAAGTCATTCAATGTGTTTATACACGTAGGTAACATGAGTGACTCATTTCTTGGCAATATTTCCACAGGAGTGGAGAAAGCGTGCTCAGTTTTTCTTTAAATGAGCAGTTCCTCCTTGTTTTTTTCCCCTTTTTTTTTTTTGCCCCCATTTTTCTTAACAAGATACGGACCCGGGGTGTCCCCCCCCCCCCCCTCCTCTGAGCCAAATGCCACTATTTTCAGCTCTAGGTAACCCCTCAGTTCCTGAGCTACTTACAAGTGAAGTTAAATCGCCCTTAGCAGAAACAAAATGGCTGCCAAATCTCGGGCCAATGGGAAGCTGCAACATCATCGGTGGTGGCTTACTATTGGACAGCCATTTCAATCCCCTTTATAAAAAAAAAAACAGGAAGTAATGGCAGTAACTTCACTGGTAAATATCTCGGGAACCTGTGGGGCCCCGAAGCTGAAAATAACACGTTACAGCTCTGGACAACCCCATCCCCCGGATCCCATCCTGTAAAAAAAAAAATGGAGGTTAGTTAGGGCAGATTCCTCCTTTAACCTATTTCTCCTGTAACCCAGTGCTCTTGAAGTAGTTTGTCAAAGGGGCCGGGTCAGGAAAATTATCCAAGTTAGGGGTAGGGGCGCCAGATGTATTGTAATTTCTTTTTTTTTAGATACATAATTTAAAAAAATCTATATATATATATATATTTGAAAATGGTCCTACTGACATGTTATACTTACACTATATACATTTACACGGAAGTAGCTTAAGGCCTCGTCCAGGGTAGAAGCGAGCGCGCCGGCGCTCCAGCGCTGTCACGTCAGGCGCTCATGTTGGTCGTGCGTTTCCTGGCCAGCTAGTTGCGCGCATAGGGTGGGGGCGGGGCCTCATTGGCTGAACCACACCCGTGAGCTGGGCAAGCGTGACAAATACGAAAATATTTGTCTCTGCAAGCATCACGCCTCCCCCAACGCTATCGTGAACGCACGCGCACACTATGGACGGGGGAGGGGAGGGTTGTGTTTGATTGTTTTGAGCGCGAGCAAGCGAGCGCGCTCTTGCCCTGGACGAGGCCTAAAAGTGAGCATCAGTCTGCAAAGGGACGCATAGCTGTGTTGAGTAACTGAAATGAAATTGAGCCGGGGTCATACAGCTCGTAGGCCGTTGGCCGCCCGGATTTGGCAAACATCCCCCTCACAACCGCAAACTCTGGATGCTTAAGAGACACGGCTTCTAGGCCTTGCATTCCCACTTCTATTTTCACACTTACATACATTTGCCTTAAGCCAAAATGTCGGAGGCGGGGGAAAGGGGTGGGGGTTGATCTTGCTTTGCCGTCGAATGCAGTTCTAGAAATCGGGTATGTTCGCGCGTGTGTTTTTATTTATTTTTTTCATTTAAAGGGCTGTCCTCGATTGTTTTTTTTTTTTAAGAACGGTTGGGGTGTCTCCTGTGGAATAGTCGTCTTTGTGTGGTTAATCGCCGCTTTCTGGCGCTCGCTATCTCTTGCGTAAAACGTTTATCCTTCCAAAGAAAAGGGGGGGAGGGGGAGAAAGGTTATGGCTCTAAATTAGGAGTTTCCCATCTCCAGTCTGCACAAACCCACCTCAACAGGTCAGGTTTGAGGATATCCCTGCTTCAGCACAAGTGGTTCAATCAGTGGCTCAGCCATTTTGACTGAACCACCTGTGCTGAAGCAGGGATATCCTTCATACCTGACCTGTTGGGAGTTCTTGAAGGCTGGATGTTGGTAAACACTGCTCTAAACCATCCTGAAGTCCCATCCTGTTTGTATGTGTCAATGCAACTTTGGAGAAAAAATGGGGCATTTTCACTCATCACTATGTTTGAAAGCATTTTGCCCCTCCTACCCCAACCTGTACCTTGGGGCGTGTTAGTAGGAGGAGTTACACGGTGCACACATTATAATGAGATGTATCACATTCTGCGTCTGCCCCAGTTTGCTCCTTGGGGAGAGTGAGTACGAGGAGTTGGGGGTAGTTACACGGTGCACAGATTATAATGAGATGTATCACATTCTGCGTCTCTGCCCCAGCTTCCACCTTGGGGAGAGTCAGTAGGAGGAGTCGGGGAGGAGTTACATGGTGCACAGATTATAATGAGATGTATCACATTCTGCGTCTCTGCCCCAGCTTGAACCTTGGGGAGAGTCAGTAGGAGGAGTCGGGGAGGAGTTACATGGTGCACAGATTATAATGAGATGTATCACATTCTGCGTCTCTGCCCCATCTTGCACCTTGGGGAGAGCCAGTAGGAGGAGTTGGGGGAGTTACATGGTGCACAGATTATAATGAGATGNNATGATACTCACATCTGGCTTCTCATGCTTACCACTTGCACCTTGGGGAGAGTCATAGGGAGAGGTCGGGAGGAGTTACATGGTGCCACGATTATAATGAGATGTATCACAGTTTGACACTCCCAAAACCCCTGAAGAAAGATATATAGCGAATGTAATATTTAATTCTGATTTGGGATAATTCAGAAGCAGTGGATTTAGAACCAATTCCCGAGACATCACTGAAACTCAAACATATGGGTTAGAACAAGAACCTTTCAACCACGCCCTGTGAAATTCGGCATTTATTATTTTTATTCGCAAAAAACATCGAATGTTTCCCAAAGTTTTGTAAAAACTTTGACCGTTTTTAAACTAAAATTAGCATAGGTTGAACTTGATGGACGCATGTCTTTTTTCAACCTCATCTACTACAGTATGTAACTCTGTGAATATGGGTTTTGCTCCTGTACCCCTCCTAACCATCAGCATTGTCATCTTGAATTTCATCAGAGAAAATTTCACACAAGCACTTGAGGTGTATTTTAAAAATGTTCTATTATTATTATTATTTGACCATTTGAGAGAGAGATAGGCGAAGCGAATTTTGACAAATTTTCGGCATCCCAAAACGCACGGTTCACGGTAATACGAGTGGCTGAGGACTTTTAAAAACAGCACTGAGACATTACTTTATTGGGGCAGACCTAAACTTGCGTTACTCAACATCCAACCTTGAAATAGGACATTTACAGGGTCTGGATGGAAGTAACCCCACTGTTAGGTATGATATAACTAACATAGCGTTATTTCCTCTCCTATTTCGGGTCTGGATGGGGGATAACCCCACAGTTAGGTATGATATTAACTAACATGCGTTATTTCCCTCTCCTATTTCGGGGTCTGGGTGGGAGTAACCACACAGTTAGGTATGATATAACTAACATAGCGTTATTTCCCTCTCCTATTTCGGGGTCTGGATGGGAGTAACCCCACATTAGGTATGATATAACTAACATAGTTTATTCCCTCTCCTATTTCGGGCTGGATGGAGTAACCCCACAGTTAGGTATGAATATAACAACATAGCGTTATTTCCCTCTCCTATTTCGGGGTCTGGGTGGGAGTAACCACACAGTTAGGTATGATATAACTAACATAGCGTTATTTCCCTCTCCTATTTCGGGTCTGGATGGGGAGTAACCCCACAGTTAGGTATGATATAACTACATGCGTTATTTCCCTCTCCTATTTCGGGTCTGGGGTGAATAACCCCAGTTAGGTATGATATAACTAACATAACGCGTTTTTCCCCCTCTCCATTTCGGGTCTGGATGGGAGTAACCCACAGTTAGGTATGATATCTAAATAGCATATTTCCTCTCCATTTCGGGGTTCTGGATGGGAGTAACCCCACAGTTAGGTATGATATAACTAACATAGCGTTATTTCCCTCTCTATTCGGGGTCTGATGGGAGTAACCCCAGTTAGGTATGATATAACTAACATAGCGTTATTTCCCTCTCCTATTGCGGGTCTGGATGGAACTACACCACACAGTTAGGTATGATATACCTAACATAGCGTTATTTCCCTCTCCTATTTCGGGTGTCTGGATGGGGTAACCCCCACAGTTAGGTATGATATAACTAACATAGCGTTATTTCCCTCTCTATTTCAGGTCTGGATGGAGTAACCCCACAGTTAGGTATGATAATCTAACATATATGTTATTTCCCTCTCCTTTCCTATTTCGGGGCTTGGATGGAAGTAACCCCACAGTTAGGTATGACATAACTAACATATCGTTTATGTCCTTCTCCTCTCCTATTCGAGGTCCTCCAAACCCCATATTTGCAGGTAGAAAAATTCTCTACAAAATGTCATCAAAAATTTTGAATGTCGCTTTCCGACTTTTTTTCATTCATTCTGCCCCCATTTTTTAGATTAAATGTTCTTGCAAACCTCTTGCACATTCAAACAAAACAGGCAAAGCGAATTGGGTAAGTTAGCATGACTGGTGAGTTCTGCAACATACGTCATGTAGATGGAAAAAAAATATAATACAATCAATCGAGTAATCCTCTTTAGAATTTCATCAAAGTAGATTCATTATTCCCTAATATTTTACACTGAGTTACCTTCACCTCATATCATAGAGGGCAGCACCATTTAGTTAACTTGCTTTATTAAAAGCAGACTTACCTCTGTCTTGCTCTCCAGTTTTTTTTTAATACTAAATGGCTTTACGGAAACTGTTCTCAAATCCCCCCCCCCCCCCCCCTGAAAATGAAATGTGCTGTAACCAATCCAGAATTAAATATGATTGCCCTATCATTAGGATGATGGTATAACTGGTTCAGGTTTCAAAGACAGAAATCCTACAAGCACTTAATATCGTGACTGCAGAACAAGGGAGTTCACACTCAATGTCAAGACGGACCTAAAAACGAGACTTAAGTATCTACATCCAGGTCAGGTTCACACAGCCTCTCTGGTCGCCCCACCAAACACATTATGGTTTATATTCACTAAGCCAAGCTATGTCACTGGGCACCTTCCAGCGCTGGAACGCCTAATAGCCCAAGTGTCTTTCGGCACTGGAAGGTGTTATGTGGTCTAGCACCATTTAGTAATGTAAGCCTACATAGCCTGTGCTTCAAGCTACCGTAACACGTTACCACTATTTACACCCATGGTTAGGATGCACACAGGCCTATTTACGGTTTCATCACTCAGTCTAACCCAACCTTTCGGGCCATTTCTCTCTCTCTCTCTCTTCTCCAAAACCCATATTTCAGGTTAGTTTCTTTACTGGCAAATAAAACCGAAAATGTTGACTTTTCTCCCAGCACTTTCTAGGCTGGATGTTCTAGCAAACCTCTTTGAACTGCTTACAGCTGCGGGTAGGATGCATCATAGGCCTATTTACGGTTTCACGTTCGTACCCCCACACAAGTCGGCAGTTTCATTTCTCTCTCTTCCCTCTCTTTCCTCCAAAACCCACATTTCAGGTTATGTTCTTCTCGGCGAAATGTAATAGAAAATGTTGAATTTTTCTATTTCGTCCACACTTCTTAGGTTAGATGTTCTAGCATACTTCTTTGAACCGCTTACAGCGCTTGGGTAGGATGCATCCCAGGCCCGTTTATGGTTTCATGGGGGTCCCCAACCAAATTGGTCACTTTCTTTAAAAAACTGGTTGACGGCCCGGCAACAGCAGGGTTTTTTTATGTCGTACTTGTCGGGAAGGTTAGTGTTTACAGCGAAGAAAAAAAAGTCTGATGTACTTTCTTTTTACTGTAATGTCGAATCACCAGATGTTATGGGCTTGCACTGTCAAAGTATGCACCTGATGTTGTAAATGGGGTGCTCCATACCCAACTAGACAAGAAAGTCGACTTTTATAACAATAATAATTGGGCAGATAAGTGGACTTTTTAAATTGACTTTTCTCTGATACGCCTTTTTTATTCCGTGGCCAGTAAACAACGGCCTTCCCTTTCAGACAGCAAACCTGTGAGTCAAAGGAATGCAAAAGCGTACGCAAACTTCCTTGAAACTCTTGGATACATGACACCCTTCCAACATGCTGTCTGTCTGAAGCGTTCTCCTTTTCTCGTTCTCGCACAGGCAAGAAATGGTATTTCAATGTGTCATGTTGTTAGGTTGCATTTGTGAGCATTAGCGCAGGAAGTGATGGACTTTTGTTCTCCTTTTGATATTGTCACAGAAGAGCAAACCATATACCGGAAACCTTTGATGCACTGTATGATAGTTGAAGGGAACACTGAACGATTGTTTGGGGTTGGTTGCGTTGACACGAAACCATTTGATGCACGTGATGATTGTTGAAGGGACACGTGACGATTGTTTGGGGTTGGGTTGCGTGAATGGAAACCATTTCATACAGGTTTATTATTTTGAAGGGTCACGGTGAACAATTGGTTGGGTTGACCTGAACGTAATCATTTGATCACGTCATGATAGTGAAGGTCACGTTTAACAATTGGGTTGGGTTGTTGACACGGACCACAGATTCCACAAATAGGCATCGTCCGAGGAACAGAAAGAAAAAATCTTAATTTCCAATACAGACATCCTAAGTAAATATTGACAGGCAGTGGATGAACAATGGCCTCGTCAATACCACCAAGCGGACCGGTTTTTTGGCCGAATTCCCCCATTGAATGGATGGGGAATTTCAGCCGAACAAACCGCCGATCGGAATTGTGGCAATCTGGGACAACTCTTTTTATTTCTCTTTAGCTTCCCTCCTTTTTGGTCTCTTGTCCGTATATTATGTTTTGTCGCAAAACTAGACAATAAATAGAGGTATGATAAGTTTGCTTCATTTTGGTAGGGGGGAATATAATAGCGAACAGAAAGATAAATTGCCTTTCTGTCCAGTACTGTAGTCAATTGATTTCTATTTTGCCATCAATTACTTAACTTAACTCCCCACACGCGCCAGGGGGAGTTGGGACGCCGCCACCTGTTGAAGGCCACCCTCGTCTCCCCTTGGGGCTGGCTGGGTTTACCCCCTTTTTCTGCGAGAGCGGGAGGAGTCATCAAACCATCTCTCCGGCGTCAAGGGTGTTAAGCCTCAATCGAATCCTTAAAATGGTTCTTTGTACAGTTTTATTTTTCAAAAAAAAGATATACTGTTCTCACGGGTGCGCTTGTTCTATAAAAATAAAACAACACAAAAAATTATGTTATTCTCTTTTTTTTTTGTACATCACTGTAATGTTCAGATTGTAAATATATACGTCAGTTTGATCGCCGCCAGTTTGAGAGGCGGTGACACTGTCGGTTGTCAGTCCTGGTGAGACTGTCTAAGCTGCAATCTCTGGGTATATTTATATTGTTTATAACAAATGGAAAAAACATTGTAGAGTGATTTACTATTATTGAGATTGTTGTATTACATTGCATGTTCTCGTACCAAATCATGGATTACAGCTTCTGAACAGAGCCATGAACAGATATTTGTATTCTTTTCTTCCCTATATATGTAAATATATATATTACATAATATATATCACCATATCACCCATCAAAAGGATTATAATGGCACAATCACTGTTTAAAGAAATTACAAGCTATTTTGCTTTGGTGCTCACTTCCGTTTATCCTTGGCATCCCAAGCTGATCCTATTATACTGGCAGGTAGGAGAAAAAAGAAGGAGCCACCAAAAAAAAATATGGTGGTATCAAAAGATTACCACTGATATTAATAATCATCAGAGCGTTATGTAGTAACGTTTCAGGACAGGAGTCCTACTCACCAAACACCTCTGAGGAAGGGACTCCTGTCCTGAAACGTTCTAACATACACGCTCTGATGCATTAATACATTTGGTAATCTTTTAACCAGCATATTTTGTGTGCTCCTTCTTTTTTCTCCTACCTTGCCACCATATCACCATCATCATCTTCATCCTTGTCGATCCACTGCGGATGAAGCCTCTCCAATGTCTTCCAGGTAGTGTGGTTGCAGCCTCTCTTCTCCCGTTGCTCCAACCAACTATCTCCTCATTTCATCCACTCCTCTGGACAGCATGGTACCCAACTGGATTCCAAGGAACACTCGAGAGACACCAAACATATTAATTCCATATAATATCTCATTATATCTTCAGCCCTTGTTGGCCCACTGCTGGATGAAGCATCACCATGATCTTCCAGGTACTGCGGTTGCACGCCTCTCTCTCATGTGTTCTACCACACATTTCCGATTCTCATCCTCCATCTTACTTTGATTAATCATCTTGGCAAAGATGATAGTTAACTGGATGCCAAGGGCTATCAAAATGACCACCGATGCGCTATTAGTCATCATCTTAAGGCTTTAACAATCCCCTACTGGATGAGGCCTCCCCACCTAATCTTCAAGGGATTTGGTTTTTTCAAGCCTCCCTTCTCTACGTTGCTTCATAACTTTGTTTCTCACTTCATGCTCAAATCATATTTTGGTCATTGTCTTGGTTTTTGAATATCTCTTGGAATCCAGTTGAGCTTCACCGACCTCCGGAAAATGAGGCCACTGCGTTTGGTGTCGTACATATTTGGGGTTGAGGCCTTGCATTCATGCCCGCCTGGTTTGCATGTTGCCAAGTACTTTTTCTCCACTTTGTTCAGGCTTTCATTATATAGTTGAACCTCGCAGCACAAGTCTCACTTGCCACTTCTTGAACACTCATGTCCCCCTTTACGTCACTTTTGATGCATTCAGATGAGACTTTGGATGGAAGATATATTGAATGTAGAGAGCAAAGATATAAAAAAAAAAAATGCAGATCCGCGTGCACGTGGTGCATAGTTGCGTATGTGGATGCCGTCCCCCAAATTCTGTCTGTCGCCTAGGCCCGGGCCTAATAGGAAATCTCCCACTGGTCGACACGTAGATCAATCGAGGGCCACAGTTCCTAGTTACACATGGCCTCCATGTGGTTTGAATGTATTTTGCGTGTCGTGAAGAAGGCAGTTTCATTTTTTTCCCTAGTCAGAATACGCATAGGTGTTTTCTTAACCGTATCAATTGACAGCTTGTAATCCTCCAGGTTTAGATCTAGAAATCTAAGAGCTTACTACAAAACGCACCATTTTGAAATGGATTGCACCCTGTAGAATTATAACTAATATATATATATATCTGCACAAAAGAGAAACAAAGAAATAAAGGCGGACTCCTATAGTTTAAAGATATAACAAATTTATAGGACTGGAACAAATATAAATGTGCACTCACCCAGAGCTTTTAAAAACCAGCATGTTTGAAGTATACTCAAACCCCAACACTGCAGGATGAATCCACTGGATCTCTTGGAAAAAGTAAGACCTCTCTCTGCACCACACACTGGTCACGTAAGCTTGAACACTCTTAGTAACTCGGATATGGGTCTTGCACCCCTGTGTTACTTCCCAATATGGTCCTCTCCGGCTACAAGTGCAACTCCTCCTCCGTGTGGTCCGCTCCTCGTTACACCCCGCGGTGTGGATCACACATCTTGGCACTTGGCTCTAGTGTTTGAGGATACTAGTCTCCGTGGCTCTTCCTGTTGTTCGCACTGTAAAATTGTCAGCACACTGCACCCCGCCACTCCAACGCTTTCGTCACGAATGACTTCTCAATGGACCTGATGTGCATCAAACAAAAACTATTTATATTAAATAATCAGTTTGTTGTTCCGTACCTCTATGAGAAGTCATCGGTGACATAATGCACAATAGCCTGTGGGCAGATTGGAGAGTCATAGCTAAAAACTTTAGACAGAAGCTAGACTAGAAATAGATGGCAGTCAGTTTGACCATTTGACAGAGCAGAGCAGAATGCTGGTAGAAGGTTTGGGGCGGAAGGCATATTGAATTGAACCATCATAATTATTCAATGAACAGAGTATGCTGTGAGATAGGCATTGCGAGTGGGATGCATAGAGAAAGTAGTCGGGGAGAGAGAGGGAGGAGAGAGAGAGTAAGTGTGAGAGAGAGGGACAAAAAAGTTAAAAACCAGTTCTTATTATTTGTGAGGTCAGGGTTGACACTGCCCTTGTGATATATCAACCAATACAAACTATACAACTATTTCCCATTAAAAAGTCTGCGAACCCTCCCTGCAAAATGGAGTTCATCCGAGATCATCAAATGTCCCATAACTAAAGACTTTCTTTGCAAAAACGCAATGATTAAATGGATCTAGGCAAATTATTCCAGATTTACGTGGCTTGTCCTGAATGATAGTCAAGTAATAAGTTTAATTCTCTAGCTCATTATGAATGGTAGGTATGGTAAACAACTTCTTACAAAGCGTAACCATTATTGGTTCTCCAGTTTTTTTTTGTGTCATCTTGTGAGCTTAAAAAGAAGTTTATTCACCGAGATGCACGAGAGTAAAATACATCAACTCGATAGTAGAAGGAGGCAAGGAGTGTAATAACCCTGGAAGCAGCCGGTCAGTATATCCACAAACGTACGTCGGGTTGTGAAAGAGGAGGTGGGAATTAACTCTGGGTGAGAATACGGAATCAACATAAAATGCATTTGACAACCTGCTACAATGAAAATTTAGCAACCACCATCCGAAATGCTGAGAAATGTCCTTACATAGTCGCTGAGATACGTCATGCACACATCAACTTGGATTGGCTGCATCGCGCCCCTAAAAAATGATTCTGTGGGGGAAAAACACACCTTGCAAACCCCGCCACACACAGAAAACATCAAGAACCCAACCAAACAACCAAACAAAAAAAGACACCAATCCCCCGGTTGGGGGTTGTGGACACAACTTTAACTTGGGTGGTGGGGTTTTTGGGCCCCCTTACAACGTGTGTTGGAAAGTGAACCCCCCCCCCCCTTTTTTGTTTTCTTTCCCCCCCATGGTGCACAGATTATAATGAGATGTATCACATTCTGCGTCTCTGCTCCAGCTTGCACCTTGGGGAGAGTCAGTAGGAGGAGTCGGGGAGGAGTTACATGGTGCACAGATTATAATGAGATGTATCACAGTTTGACACTCCCAAAACACCCTGAAGAAAGATATATAGAATGTAATATTTAATTCTGATTTGGGATAATTCAGAAGCAGTGGATTTAGAACCAATTCCCCGAGACATCACTGAAACCTCAAACATATGGGTTAGAACAAGAACCTTTCAACCCTGCACTGTAGAATTCGGCATTTATTTATTTTTATTCGCAAAAAACATCGAATGTTTCCAAAGTTTTGTAAAAACTTTTGACCGTTTTTAAACTAAAATTAGCATAGGTTGAACTTGATGGACGCATGTCTTTTTTCAACCTCATCTACTACAGTATGTAACTCTGTGAATATGGGTTTTGCTCCTGTACCCCTCCTAACCTATCAGCATTGTCATCTTGAATTTCATCAGAGAAAATTTCACACAAGCACTTGAGGTGTATTTTAAAATGTTCTATTATTATTATTATTTTGACCATTTGAGAGAGAGATAGGCGAAGCGAATTTTGACAAATTTTCGGCATCCCAAAACGCACGGTTCACGGTAATACAGAGTGGCTGAGGACTTTTAAAAACAGCACTGAGACATTACTTTAGTTGGGGCAGACCTAAACTTGGCGTTACTCACATCCAAACCTTGAAATAGGACATTTACAGGGTCTGGATGGAAGTAACCCCACTGTTAGGTATGATATAACTAACATAGCGTTATTTCCCTCTCCTATTTCGGGGTCTGGATGGGAGTAACCCCACAGTTAGGTATGATATAACTAACATAGCGTTATTTCCCTCTCCTATTTCGGGGTCTGGGTGGGAGTAACCACACAGTTAGGTATGATATAACTAACATAGCGTTATTTCCCTCTCCTATTTCGGGGTCTGGATGGGAGTAACCCCACAGTTAGGTATGATATAACTAACATAGCGTTATTTCCCTCTCCTATTTCGGGGGCTGGATGGGAGTAACCCCACAGTTAGGTATGATATAACTAACATAGCGTTATTTC
>WSYH01001740.1:0-58264 GCA_036426205.1 Ascaphus truei | reverse complement strand
CCTCTCCTATTTCGGGTCTGGGATGGGAGTAACCACACAGTTAGGTATGATATACTACATAGCGTTATTTCCCTCTCCTATTTCGGGGTCTGGATGGAGTAACCCCAACGTTAGGTATGATATAACTACATAGCGTTATTTCCCTCTCCTATTTCGGGGTCTGGGTGGGAGTACCCCACAGTTAGGTATGATATAACTAACATACATACGTTATTTCTCTCCTATTTCGGGGTCTGGATGGGAGTAACCCCCAGTTAGTATGTAATAACTAACATAGCATTATTTCCCCTCTCCTATTTCGGGTTCTGGATGGGAGTAACCCCACAGTTAGGTATGATATAACTAACATAGCGTTATTTCCCTCTCCTATTTCGGGGTCTGGATGGAGTAACCCCACAGTTAGGTATGATATAACTAACATACGTTATTCCCTCTCCCTATTTCGGGGTCTGGATGGAATAACCACACAGTTAGGTATGATATACTAACATAGCTTATTTCCTCTCCTATTTCGGGTCTGGATTGGAGTAACCCCCACAGTTAGGTATGATATAACTAACATAGCGTTATTTCCCTCTCCATTTCAGGGTCTGGATGGGAGTAACCCACAGTTAGGTATGATATAACTAACATAGTGTTATTTCCCTCTCCTTTCCTATTTCGGGGCTTGGATGGAAGTAACCCCCAGTTAAGGTATGACATAACTAACATATCGTTTATGTCCTTCTCCTCCTTATTTCGAGGTCCTCCAAACCCTATTTCAGGTAGAAGATTCTCTAGCAAATGTCATCAAAAATTTTGAATGTCGCTTTCCGACTTTTTTTTCCAATTCTGCCCCCATTTTTTAGATTAAATGTTCTTGCAAACCTCTTTCAACATTCAAACAAACATAGGCAAAGCGAATTTGGGTAAGTTAGCATGACTGGTGAGTTCTGCAACATACGTACATGTAGATGGAAAAAAAAATATATACAATCAATCGAGTAATCCTCTTTAGAATTCATCAAAGTAGATTCATTATTCCCTATAATTTTACACTGAGTTACCTTCACCTCATATCATAGAGGGCAGCACATTTAGGTAACTTGTCTGTATATTAAAGCAGACTTACCTCTGTCTTGCTTCTCCAGTTTTTTTTTTTTAACTAAATGGCTTTACGGAAACTGGTCTCAAATCCCCCCCCCCCCCCTGAAAATGAAATGTGCTGTAACCAATCCAGAATTAAATATGATGCCCTAGTCTAAGGAAATGAGTATAACTGGTTCAGGTTTCAAGACAAAATCCACAAGCACTTAATCGTGACTGCAGAACAGGGAGTTAAGACACTCAAATGTCAAGACGGACCTAAAAACAAACATTATAGCATCCATCAGGTCAGTTCAACAGCCTCTCTGGTCGCCCCCAACACATATGGTTTATATTCACTAAGCCAAGCTAGTTACTGGAGCACCTTCCAGCGCTGGAAACGCATATAGCCCAGGTTCTTTCGGCACTGAAGTGTTATGTGGTCTAGCACCATTTAGTAAATGTAAGCCTACATAGCCTGTGCTTCAAGCTACGTACACGTGACCACTATTTCAGCCCATGGTTAGGAGTATCACAGCCTATTTACGGTTCACGTCATACCCAACTGTCGGGAATTAAGTATACTAGGGCAAGTTTCCCAACATCTCTCTCTCTTCCTCTTCTCCAAAACCCATATTTCAGGTTAGTTTCTTTACTGGCAAAATATAACCGAAAATGTTGACTTTCTCCCAGCACTCTAGGCTGGATGTTCTAGCAACCTCTTTGAACTGCTTACAGCTGCGGTAGGATGCATCATAGGCCTATTTACGGTTTCACTTCGTACCCCAACCAAAGTCTGGCATTTCTCTCTCTCTCCCCTCTCTTTCCTCCAAAACCCACATTTCAGGTTATGTTCTTCTCTGGCGAAATGTAATAGAAAAGTTGAATTTTTCTATTTCGTCCCACTTCTTAGGTTAGATGTTCTAGCATACTTCTTTGAACCGCTTAACAGCCTGTGGGTAGGATGCATCCAGGCCGTTTATGGTTTCATGGGGGGTCCCCAACCAAATTGGTCCTCTCCTTTCTTTAAAAAACTGGTTGACTGGGGCCCGCAACAGCAGGGTTTTTTATGTCGTACGTTTCGGGAAGGTTAGTGTTATCAGCGAAAGAAAAAAAAGTCTGATGTACTTTCTTTTTACTGTAATGTCGAATCCACCAGATGTTATGGGCCTGCACTGTCAAAGTATGCACTGATGTGTAAATGGGGTGCTCCATACCCAACTAGACAAGAAAGTCGACTTTTAATAACAATAATAATTGGGCAGATAAGTGGACTTTTTAAATTGACTTTTCTCTGATACGCCTTTTATTCCGTGGCCAGTAAACAACGGCCTCCCTTTCAGACAGCAACCTGTGAGTCAAAGGGAATGCAAGTAAGCGTACGCAAACTCCTTGAAACTCTGGATACTGAAGACACTGTCCAACATGTCTGTCTGTCTGAAGCGTTTCTCCTTTTCCTCGCACAGGCAAGAAATGGTATTTCAATGTGTCATGTTGTTGAGTTGCTTGTGAGATTAGCGCAGGAAGTGATGGACTTTTTTGTTCTCCTTTTATATTGTCACAGAAGCAAAACCATATAACCGGAAACCATTTGATGCACGTGATGATAGTTAAGGGAACACTGAACGATGTTTGGGGTTGGTTGCTGTGAACGGAAACCATTTGATGCACTTATGATTGTTGAAGGGACACGTACGATTGTTTGGGGTTTGGGTTGCGTGAATGGAAACCTTTCATACAGGTCATGATTTGAAGGGTCACGTGAACAATTGGTTGGGTGACTGAACGTAATCATTTGATGCACGTCATGATAGTTAAGGTCCCTTAACAATTGGGGTTGGGTGTGTGACACGACCACAGATTCCACAAATAGGCATCGTCCGTAGGAGACAGAGAAAAAAATCTTAATTTCCAATACAGACATCACTAAGTAATATATGACAGGCAGTGGGATGAACAATGGCCTCGTCAATATCCACCTAACGGACCGTTTTTGGCCGAAATTCCCCCATTGAAATGGATGGGGGAATTTCAGCCGAACAACCGCCCGATCGGAATTGTGGCAGTCTGGGACAACTCTTTTTATTCTCTTTAGCTTCCCTCCTTTTGGTCTTGTCCGTATATTATGTTTGTGTCGCAAAACTAGACAATAATAAGAGGATATGAAAGTTTGCTTCATTTTGGTAGGAGAAAAAAAAAGGAAATAATAAAATGACAGAAAAACAAAAAGATAAAATATGCCATTTCTGTACACAGTACTGTATCAATTGATTTCTATTTTTAGCCATCAATTATTAACTTAACTCCCCCACGCCAGGGGGATTTGGGACGCCAACTGTTGAAGGCCACCCCTCTCCCCTTGGCTGGCTGGGTTGTACCCCCCTTTTTCTGCGGAGCGGGAGGAGTCTCAACCATCTCCGGCGTCAAGGGGTTAAGCTCAATCGAATCCTTAAAATGGTTCTTTGTACAGTTTTATTTTTCAAAAAAAAGATTATCTGTTCTCCGCGCGTGGTTGTTTAAAAATAAAAACAAACAAAAAAATATAATGTTATTTCCTTTTTTTTTTTGTACATACTGTAATGTTCAGATTGTAAAATTATAGTCAGTTGATCGCGCCCAGTTTGGAGAGGGGTGATACACTGTCGGTGCTCCTGGTGAGACTGTCTAAGCTGCAATCTCTGTGTATATTTTATATGGTGTATTATGACAAAATGGAAAAAACATTGTAGAGTGATTACTATTATTGAGATTGTTGTATTACATTGCATGTTCTCGTACCAAATCATGAAGTACAGCTTCTGAACGAGCCATGAACAAGATATTGTGTATTCTTTTCATTCCCATATTATGTAAATATAATATATTTACATAATATATCACCATATCACCATCAAAAGGATTATAAATGGCACATCACTGGTTTAAAGAATTTAACAAGCTATTTTGCTTTTGTGCTCACCTCTTCCTGTGATCCTGAATCCCCAAGCTGGATCTATATATACTGGCAAGGTAGGAGAAAAAAGAAGGCACACCAAAAATATGGTGGTATCAAAAGATTACCAACTGATTAATGACATCAGAGCGTTTATGTAGTAACGTTTCAGGACAGGAGTCCCTTACTCAACCAAACACCTCTGAGGAAGGGACTCCTGTCCTGAAACGTTTACTACAATACGCTCTGATGCATTAATACTTTGGTAACTTTTGATACCAGCATATTTTGTGTGCTCCTTCTTTTTTCTCCTACCTTGCCACCATATCACCATCATCAATCTTCAGTCCTTGTCGATCCACTGCTGGATGAAGCCTCTCCAATGATCTCCAGGTAGTGTGGTTGCAGCCTCTCTTCTCCCCGTTGCTCCAACCACATTCTCTCATTTCATCCACTCCTCTGGACAGCATGGTACCCAACTGGATTCCAAGGAACATCGAGAGACACGCAAACATATTAATTCACATATAATATACTCATTATATCTTCAGCCCTTGTTGGCCCACTGCTGGATGAAGCATCCCCAATGATCTTCCAGGTACTGCGGTTGCACCGCCTCTCTTCATGTTGTTGCTCCACACATTTCCCGATTTCATCCTCCCATCTTACTTTTGATTAATCATCTTGCAAAGATGATAGTTAACTGGATGTCCAAGGCTATCAAAAGAACCAACGATGCGCTATTATGTCATCATCTTAAGGCTTAACAATCCCCTACTGGATGAAGCCTCCCACTATCTTCAAGGATTGTGTGTTTCATCAAGCCTCCCTTCTCTACGTTGCTTCAATAACTTTTCTCCACTTCTGCTCAAATCATATTTTGGTCATTGTCTTGGTTTTTGAATATCTCTTGGAAACGGTTGAGCTGTCAAGCCGACCTCCGAAAATGAAGGCCACTGCGTTTGGTGTCTTACATATTTGGAGTTAGGCCTTGCATGTCAGCCCGCCGTTTGCATGTTGCCAAGTACTTTTTCCCACTTGTTCAGCTTTCATTATATAGTTGAACCTCAGCACAAGTCTCACTTGCCACTTCTTGAAACCTCATTTCCCCCTTTACGTCACTTTTGATGCAGTCAGATGAGAATTTGAGGGAAGTATATATGATGAGAGAGCAAAGATATAAAAAAAAAAAATGCAGATCGCGCGTGCACGTGGGCAAGTTGGATTGGTGCATGCCGTCCCCCAAATTCTGTTCGCCCTAGGCCCGGGCCTAATAGGAAATCTGCCACTGGTCGAAACGTAGATCATCGAGGGCCACAGTCCTAGTTACACTATGGCCTCCATGTGGTTTGAAATGTATTTTGCGTGTCTTAAAGAAGCATTCATTTTTCCCTAGTCAGAATACGCCATAGTGTTTCTTAACCGTATCAATGCTGACAGCTTGTATCACTCCAGGTTTAGATCTAGAAATCTAAGAGCTTACTTACAAAACGCACCATTTTGAAATGGATGCACCCTGTAGAATTATAACTAAGATATATAATATATCGGCAAAAGAGAGAAAAAAACAGGCGGACTCCTATAGTATTAAAGTATATAACAAATTTGATAGGACTGGAACAAATATAAATGTGCACTCACAACAGAGCTTTAAAAACAGCATTTGAAGATAGACTCAAACCCCAACACTGCAGGATTAATCCAGCTGGAGCTTCTTGGAAAAAGTTAAGACCTCTCTCTGCCACACACTGGTCACAGTGGAAGCTTGAACACTCTTATAACGCGATATGGGTCTTGCACACCTGTGTACTTCCAATATGGTCCCTCCGGCTACATGGCAACTCCTCCAGTGTGGTCCGCTCGTCGTTACACCCCCGCGGTGTGGATCACAATTTGGCACTTGGTCTCTAGTGTTGAGGATACTGCTCCTGGCTCTTCCTTGTTCGCACTGTAAATTGTCAGCACACTCACCCCGCCACTCCAAACGCGTTTCGTCACGAAGACTTCATCATGGACCTGATGTGCACCATAACAGAAAATATTTATATTAAATATCGTTTTGTTCCGTACCTCTATGAGATGAGCTCAATCGGTGACATAATGCACATAGCCTGGTGGCAGATATGGGAGAGTCGATAGCTAAAAACTTTTAGACAGAATAGACATAGAAATAGAGGCAGTCAGTTTGACATTTGCAGAGAAGCAACGCAATGCTGGAGAAGGTTAGGGGCGGAAGGAATTGATGAACATCATAATTATTCAATGAACAGAGTGCTGTGAGATAGAGTTGGAGTGGAGGACGATAGAGAAAGTAAGTCGGGGAGAGAAGAGGGGGAGAGAGAGAGTAAGTGAGAGGAGGGGACAGAAAAAGTTAAACCAGTTCATTATTTGTGAGGTCAGGGTTGAACCCCTTGATATATCATCCATACAAACTATACAACCTATATTCCCCCTTAAAAAGTCTGCGAACCCTGCAAAAGGAGTTCATCGGATCTCAAATGTACCCATAACTAATGACTTTCTTGCAAACGCAATGAGTTAAATGGATCAGCAATTTTCAGATGTATGGCTGTCCTCGAATGATGTCAAGTACATAAATGTTGAAGTCTAGCTCATTTATATGAGTAGGTATGTAAACAACATTCTTACAAGCGTACCATTATTGATTTCTCCAGTTTTTTTTGTGTCATCTTGTGAGCTTAAAAGAATTTCATTCAGATGCACGAGGGTAAATACATATCGATAGTAGAATGAGGAAAGGAGTTATGTAACCCTGGAAGAAGCCGGTCAGTATATCCGACAAACGTACGTCGGGTTGTGAAAGAGGAGGTGGGAAATTAACTGTCTGGGTGAGAATAACGGAATCAACATAAATGCTATTGACAACCTGCGTACAATGAAAATTTAGCAACCACATCCCGAAATGCTGAGAAATGTTCTTACGAGAGTCGCTGAGATACAGTACATGCACACATCAACTTGGAGTTGGAGCTGGCTCAAGGACGTGACTAACATTTGCATCGCGGATAATAAAGTGGGGTGCCCTATCCGTGGAACGCTGTCTCCAGATGGGACTTCCAAAATTTTTCTGGGGGAGCCTCAGGTATGTAAACAGCGATTTTTATTAAGAGTCGGCAATGGTGCAAAGGCATCAGCCAGCACTATTGAAGTAAACGGTCCATCTTGACATTGTGTTTAAATATAAGTGGTGAGCTTCTTGAATTTGTGTTCTTTAATGGGGTAGATCCCTCAGAAGTAGTAAAATCTGGGCCTACTATAGGACGTATTACCTATAAGATAACCGTTGGTTCAGTTTCCGAGTTTAAACTGGTATCCTCAAAAGAAGTAAATAATGCAAAAACAAAGCTCTTTAGCATACGCTTAGCGCTGAGGTTTAAGTTGGCCACTGCCTTTGTTAGTTTTAATATAACATGGCCGTTGAAACCGGTTTTTTACCCAAAGGTGCGATGACTCTCTATCAGTCCCAAATATTGTTTAAATTAAAGTTTTCAAAAAAGGAGAATAAAGGAGAGGAAAGAACCCCGAGTACAATACTGAATAGTTAAATCATACAAATGCCTCGTTACCACGTATTCAGACCCTGTAAAAATACCTATTCCACCCCAACACTAAGCGAATGTTGTTGAGCCAGGTAGGAAAAGGACTTTTGTATTTCGCAGTTGCATTCAATCCGCTTTCAGTGTATTCTGCTCGCCCAAGGTGGGCAGCCTTTGGGCTTTAGTCGAAGTTGGCAGCTACAGGTGTGAGCCCGTTTGACTGATGTTTGGTGGTTAAGCTTCTTTTTTTCAGCAATTGAAACTCCCAGCTTTTATCACCCAACACCCAATTTTCCACAACTCTTATCTGTCCTGCATGAACAAGTCTGGTGCAATTGAAACTGTATACACCATCTGCTTCTTTTAATGTAAACCATGTAATGTATAATCTGTGCCCAGAAACATTACTTGAAACGCGATGTTAACTCTCATGTTATGTACTTTCCTGGTAGGCATTTTAATATAATAATAATAATATTTCCAGGGCTGGACGTGAGGTAACTTAAACGATGACAACAACAAATGTAACGTTAACTTCCCTATGTTAACTGTAATGGAGCCTATTTTGGTAGGCCCCTTAGCGTTAGGCCTCCTAGGCTGTCAGAGCTAGAGGGCTAGCTTTATTTGGCTGAAACAGATTAACGCATGCCTTACTGAGCTTGGAAGATTTCACCCCCACCCCGTTCAATTTTACACGATACTTCATCGGTATACATATCTCGATGTATCTATGTTTCCTATGTCTTTATATTACGTATATGCTCTGGAAATAGCGTACCCAAATACCTCAGTACAATACTGGATCAATATATAAATAATAATATAACACACAAAAGAAAGAAGTGCTTCATAACATAAAAGTTAAAGATACTTAGGAAAGGTGAGTCTGCTGCCGTAAGAGTACCTTACAATCTAATTAACGGACTTCAGAGGGAAACTATCCCCCTACGTGTGTTAAGCTGACCATTGCCACAACAAAATTACCGGAGGAGATCAGGAAAACATCAAGCCTGTCAGTCTGTTACATACATACATCATTGAATTAGATATTCTAACTACTTCCCTCTCCTATTTCGGGGTCTGGATGGGTAGTACGTACCCCACAGTTAGGTATGATATTAACTAATCATAGCGTAATTGTCCCTCTCCTACTTGTCGGGGTCTGGTATGGTGTAACCCACACAGTGTAGGTATGTTTAATATAATAACATAGCGTGTATTTCCCTGCTCCTATTTCCGGGGTTTATGGATGGGGTTAGTACACCCCACAGTTTAGTACGATATAACTAACAAGCGTTATTTGTCCCTCTCTTTCGTATTCGTGGTCTGGATGGGTACGTAACCCCCACGTTTTATGGTATGATATAACTAACATAGCGTATGTTCCTTTCTCCTACTTTCGGGGTTCTGGATGGGACTATCACCCCACATTAGGTATGATATGATAAACATAGCTTATTCCCTACTATTTCGCATTACATTTCCAGAATCCCTTCTGCAGTGGGAGCACTCGTATGCTATGTGATAATGGTTTGCAAAGGCCTCCATGGTTGTTACGATACTGTTAAGGCCTCGTGCCCCATGCTTACGCTCCTGCTGGCGGAAGCGTGCTGAGCGCGCCCCTGCCTCAGCAATGAGCCCCAACCAGCCGTTCAATTTGAGACGGCTTTAGAAGGCTTACTTGCGCCTTCCGCGTGCTTGCGAAGTCGCAGGTCTCTAGGGGAATTCAAAACTATCCCCTCTTTGTCCGGCGCGACTAGGACGTCAAGTCGGTTCCCAAATGGTCGAGCGATTTTTTTTATCCACGCCGCTCCGACGGACTGGACCATAGCCGTACCAACGCCTAGCCCCGGTCTGACGCCTCCGCCCCCTTGACGGAGCGCGCCGGTAGAGCATTCCCGCACGCGCTCAGGGAAAGCACCCCGCACCCGCTTCACTTGCGCCTCAGCATGCCAGCAGGGAGCATGGACGAGGCCTAAGACATCGTGATGATGTGCTCACAAGTGATATTCCATTATCATATTATTTAAAATGGCAGTTAATATAGCAGGAAATAAATTGACAACAGCTGCCGACTTGTTGCATAAAACAACTAGGACACAGAGACCAACTATTTCGGATTAAGTTCATAATGCGAGCAGTAGTGGCGCACAAATCCTGTGAAATAAATTGGCGCCATTTACAAAAGGATCGATGACGGGGGCGGTGACCACCCTTTCAGAGCTGCGTTCTCCTGCACACCCGGGACATCGGCTGGCTGAGCTCCTCTCTGCTCCTCATATTTCCCATCCACGCACCCAAATATCGCACGGGAGGCGTTGCAAGGGACCACAAGCGCCGATTCGCTATACTGAGGTGGTCAAAATATAAATAAAACATGGCGGGGAGAGCCGGTGATTCGCAATTCGAAAAACGGTCGTACTCTCCACATTACCGGCGGTTGAGAATACAAACACGGTTTCGCGAACCGTTTGTGTGGCTCGCGCGGGCCGTACACGCTCTCCTTTGCTGATGATTGGGTGGGATGCGTCGCGGTGACAAGCTCGGCACGCGAGCCGGGGGGTGTGTGAGCTGATACCATGGTACAAGGAGGTAGGGGGCCTCCCGAGCAAGCAGGGTGGGGGACACATCACCACGGTTTCTAACCGTAAGGGTGTTGTGTGGTTTAAGTTTGCTGAGCCAGCCATAAAAGGGGGTGGGGTTTAGGGCGTGCTAGCTATGTAGTTTGCGGTTGTGTTAGGTGGTATTATAGAATTTTGTGCGAAGGGGGCGTTGGGTCAACCAGCAATGTTTATCATAAGGGGGCTGGACTTCGTTAGTATGTTTCATTGTATGTATAAGCGGCGTGGGGTTAATGCTAATTTCCCACCTGGGGGTGTGGTTACAATCGATTGTGGATGTGTAATCTGTTTCATTTTATCCAGTAGTGTACAAGCGGTTTCATTCATTGTTATCGCTGTCATTTCAATGATTTCTGCAATTACACCCATAAAATGTGTCGTGTGTGTGTGTATATTATATTAATAATCATTAACATAATCATATAATATATAACGTTTACATCGGAAACGTTTCCACGCCTGCTCCCTGATGATACACCGCGCTTAGTGGTTGTGGTAGCAGCTCAGGCTGGGCTTGTTGTTTTTTTTTCTCAAAATTTGGCGCTACCATGGTGCGCGGGCCCATTAAAAGCCGTGACGTCCACTCCACATGGTGACCCAACTATCCACATGCCATTTTTTTTTTTTTAGCCGGACATTGCCCGGTTTATTGTTATTAAACAATACTTGCTGACCTCAACATGTTCTCCAAAGTTCACGTTCTTAGCTTTTCACCTGGTTGGACCCTTCGCTCTTAAAACAAGCTTTCAAAACCCTAATAACAGCACCTGCGTGTTTTACAGCGATCGATCAGAGCAACTGGAGTTGGGAGTCACTGTTTTGGACCATAAGGTTCTTGGATTTCAGCCACCTCGGTGACCTGTCGACGGGAGGATCGGGTGACCGGAGCGAGGGTGCATATTTTCCACGTCTATTTCTTCTAGTCTCACATGACTCGTGTGTTCTCTTGACTTTTTTTGCTTGGCCTTGACCCCCATTTTGAATTCGTTTGTGGTCACTCTGCACGCTCATCCTGTCCCCTTGGAACCACATCGCCAAACCATGTACGTGTATGTTGGCCGTGGTGGATTTCATTAGGCCCCATAGCT
Source organism: Ascaphus truei (assembly GCA_036426205.1). NCBI lineage: Eukaryota > Metazoa > Chordata > Amphibia > Anura > Ascaphidae > Ascaphus > Ascaphus truei. Next base: position 47,001 of record WSYH01001740.1, on the reverse strand, counting down.
CTCGGGCCTAATGTCTACCCCCTAAGGCTGCGGTCCAGTTCACTGCTACAGCGCACAGCTGGGCGTGTGCTGTGCTTGTAGCAACCGCCCCTCAATGGGGCTGGGCCCAGTTACTCACCTTCTCCCCCCGCTGGGTGCCGCCGCGCAGTTTTTCTTTTTAACCAATGGAATTGAGTTCAGAACTGCACGGAGGCGTGCCCGCCCCCCGCCGGCGGATTCACCTCACTGAGGGCGACGAGCGCGCGTAGTCATGACCACGCCCCCCCCGCAAACCCCGACCAAAACGCCTATCCTTCGCAATCTCCCTCTCCTCCCTAACGACCGTCGGCAAGATCGCGAGTACACTCTGTGCACGCCCCAACGTGTAGCTTGCACAGTCTATCTGTAAGTACAGGCAAAGCAGTTCGAGGGCACTTTCCTTTTTTTGAAGGCCCTTGAAAACGGTGGCACCTCCAGTCTCCACTAGCAACTTCACTTGTGTATTAAACGGTGACTGACAAAGCCTGTTCCCTCCCCTCCAACAAGCCCTTGCTACACCTCCCCCCTGGGGGCCTCGACATTTGAGTCTGGTCCACATTGTTACATGTTGGTTCATAGGCATGTTACTGGATTGAATAATATCAACTGATTCAAGTCCGGGCTCTTTGCTTTAACGCGATCATAACATGTCTCATTTGAAATAAAGATTTGATAAATAAATTATGTTACTACTAGAGGAGGTTGAAAAAAGAACTTGCGTCCGATCAAGTTCCACCTATGATGCATTTGACACAGATACTTCATCCTATTTTTTAACTTCCAGTATATTGATCCAGGGAAGGCAAACCGAAAAACCCCAGTGACATCCATCTAATGATAATCTCAATGGGGAAATAATTGCTCTTGACTCCAATTAATTGCAATCAGATGACTCCCTGGGACAACATCCGTCCCACATTTTACTTATTCGTTATATCCCTGTATACCTTTCCTGTCTAAAAAATGTCCAATCTTTTGGGTTCAACAACAAAGGCTTTACATGTTATAGGGCCGTTCCTCGTAGCGCGAAGCCTTGTCCGGCGCCAAAACCGATGGTTTTGGCAGACCGTAAGTCCGGCGGAGTGACTTTAAAGAAACCCCCACACCCCCCGTTCTCTACCGCAAATCGCTTCTTGTAAACCGCGTCTATAAAAAGCACAAGAGACAGCCTCACGGTTCAACAAGCCAACCCTCTCCGGTTTGTAACGTGCTTTAGAATGGGTATGACGCTGATTCTGCTAATCCCCGTCTGCATCTGATTTTATGGGGTTTTTTGCTCTACTCAGCCAACCCTCATAGTCGGCCTCTGGCTGCAACGCGCATATTAATCTCTTCCCACCCCCCCGGGTGGCTTGAAAAAGGCGAGGTTTTTAAAAGCGGTTTTTGCTGCTGAGCTATGAGAATTGAGTTTTTGAGAGATAAACAACAACAATTTGCAAATTGGAGCTCGAGTGAAACTGCTTCGATATATACATTATATTTCCCTTTACAATACTTTGTGTGCGCACAATATTTCTTAACGTAATCATCACAATTATATTTATTTAAAGATTGTCTATTGCTACATTTCATAATCGATATTATGTAGCTGTTTTTCTTATGTTAGACAAATATTCTTAAGATATTTTATAAATATCCTATTTATTTTGCTCTGTACAGTCATTGAAAAGAAAGTACCCCTCTTGAATTCCATGTGTTTACCTATCAAGGACATAATAACAATATCTGTTCCTTAGCATGTCTAAAATTAGTCAATACAACCTCAATGAACAACAACACATGACATCTTACCACAATAAAACCGTCAGGATTTATTTAACAAAATAAAGCCAAAATGGATTAAGCCCATGTGTGAAGAACTAGTACCCCTTACTGCTTCATAGGATTAAGATGCTAAGTAAGTCCGACAGGTGCTGCTATCAAATGCCCTTGATAATTGATCCAATCAGCAAGTTTGACCACCTCTATAATGGCTGAAGTTTTTAGCAGTTTGCTGGTCTGGGAGCTACGGTGTGTGTTTAACACAAATTGATTGCCAAGAGAAAGACACAGCAATGATCTTAGAGAAGCAACAATTGCTGCCCATCAATCTGGAAGGGTTTTAAGGCCCCTTTTCCAAACAATTTAAAATCCATCATTCTCGTGAGAAAGATTTATTCAAAAGTGGAAAACATTCAAGACAGTTCCAAGTTCCAGGAGTGGACATCCCAGCATTCACCCAGGTCCGAGACCGTGCAATGCTCAGAGAAATTGCAAATATCCAAGTTTACATCTCAGACTCTACATGCCGCAGTTTATCTGTTAAATTTAAAGTCATTACCCGTACAATAGAAAAGACTGACAAGTATGGTTTGTTTTGGAAGGGTTGCCAGGAGAACCTCTTCTCTCAAAAAGAACGTGGCAGCACGGCTTAGTTTGCAAAGTTGCAATTTTGAACAAACCACAGACTTCTGGAACAAGTTCCTTTGAACCGACGATACAAAGTGAGATGTTTGGCCATAAATGCACAGCGCTACGTTTGGCGAAAACCAAACACAGCATATCAGCACCCGCAACCTCTACAACTGTCAAGCACGTGGTATGGGCCCGTCACCCCGCCTGCCTCTCCCGCATCCCCTTCCCCCCTCCATGCTGTTCTTGTCACGTTTTATTCCCTTACCAATGTCTTTCACACATCCCTTTCTTCCCTACTTTCTAACGTCCTGTTTTTTTTTTTCTCCTTATCCTAACCTCTGTTATCCACAGTTTCCTTGTTAATCAAGTAATTGCCGACATGAGGAAGAGAGGAGCACTCTCGAAGCTTGGTCCTATGATATCAATTGTTAGGCCAAATAAAAAAGGTATAAGAACTGAGAACTAATTTATTCGGCACTACGCACTGGACTCACACGCTATTTCGCGTTTATGTTTTGTAAATAATAATACGGTAAATAATATATTTATTGAATCTATGTACTAATACAGTTTATGTCTCCTTAGAAATATATAGATGTATTTCTATTATCGTGGTTTGTGTGTGTATCTCTCCAGAAATAATCTCTCCTCTCTTTTCTTCTTCTCGCCTCCGTCCTTTCTTTAAAAAATTTTTGTCGTCTTGTTTGCGTTTCAACCAGCAGCTCAAAGCTTCCCCTAGCTTCCATCCAACTTCTCCGGCGGGCCGCCATCTTTGTCACCTCCCGGCGCCATGTTGCAACGAGCAGAATCCAAGAGTCCCTGGCCATGAGCCATGATGTCATCAATTATGGTGTCGGCGACGCCTCTAACCGGGTCCTGGTATGATATAACTAACATAGCGTTATTTCCCTCTCCTATTTCGGGGGCTGGATGGGAGTAACCCCACAGTTAGGTATGATATAACTAACATAGCGTTATTTCCCTCTCCTATTTCGGGGTCTGGATGGGAGTAACCCCACAGTTAGGTATGATATAACTAACATAGCGTTATTTCCCTCTCCTATTTCGGGGTCTGGGTGGGAGTAACCCCACAGTTAGGTATGATATAACTAACATAGCGTTATTTTCCTCTCCTATTTCGGGGTCTGGATGGGAGTAACCCCACAGTTAGGTATGATATAACTAACATAGCGTTATTTCCCCCTCCTATTTCGGGGTCTGGATGGGAGTAACCCCACAGTTAGGTATGATATCACTAACATAGCGTTATTTCCCTCTCCTATTTCGGGGTCTGGGTGGGAGTAACCCCACAGTTAGGTATGATATAACTAACATAGCGTTATACCCCCGAAATAGAGAGGGAAATAATGCTATGTTAGTTATATCATACCTAACTGTGGGTTACTCCCATCCAGACCCGAAATAGAGAGGGAAATAACGCTATGTTAGTTATATCATACCTAACTGGGGTTACTCCACCCAGACCCGAAATAGGAGAGGGAAATAACGCTATGTAGTTATATCATACCTAACTTGGGGTTACTCCCATCCAGACCCCGAAATAGGAGAGGGAATAACGCTATGTTAGTTATATCATACCTAACTGTGTGGTTACTCCCACCCAGACCCCGAAATAGGAGAGGGAAATAACGCTATGTAGTTTATATCATACCAACTGTGGGGTTACTCCCATCCAGCCCCCGAAATAGGAGAGGGAAATAACGCTATGTTAGTTATATCATACCTAACTGTGGGGTTCTCCCATCCAGACCCCGAAATAGGAGAGGGAAATAACGCTATGTTAGTTATCATACCTAACTGTGTGGTTACTCCCACCCAGACCCCGAAATAGGAGAGGGAAAACGCATGTTGTTATATCATACCTAACTGTGGGGTTACTCCCCATCCAACCCCAAATAGGAGAGGAAATAACGCTATGTTATTTATCATACCAACAGTGGGGTACTTCCATCCAGACCCTGTAAATGTCCTATTTCAAGGTTTGGATGTGAGTAACGCCAAGTTTAGGTCTGCCCCAACTAAAGTAATGTCTCAGTGCTGTTTTAAAAGTCCTCAGCCTCTGTATTACCGTGAACGTGCGTTTTGGGATGCCGAAAATTTGTCAAAATTCGCTTCGCCTATCTCTCTCTCAAATGGTCAAAATAATAATAATAATAGAACATTTTAAAATACACCTCAAGTGCTGTGTGAAATTTTCTCTGATGAAATTCATGACAATGCTGATAGGTTAGGAGGGGTACAGGAGCAAAACCCATATTCACAGAGTTACATACTGTAGTAGATGAGGTTGAAAAAAGACATGCGTCCATCAAGTTCAACCTATGCTAATTTTAGTTTAAAAACGGTCAAAGTTTTTACAAAACTTTGGAAACATTCGATGTTTTTTGCGAATAAAAATAAATAATGCCGAATTCTACAGTGGCAGGGTTGAAAGGTTCTTGTTCTAAACCCATATGTTTGAGGTTCAGTGATGTCTCGGGGAATTGGTTCTAAATCCACTGCTTCTGAATTATCCCAAACAGAATTAAATATTACATTCTATATATCTTTCTTCAGGGTGTTTTGGGAGTGTCAAACTGTGATACATCTCATTATATCTGTGCACCATGTAACTCCTCCCCGACTCCTCCTACTGACTCTCCCCAAGGTGCAAGCTGGAGCGAGACGCAGAATGTGATACATCTCATTATAATCTTGCACCGTAACTCCCCCAACTCCTCCTACTGACTCTCCCCAAGGTGCAAGCTGGGGCAGAGACGCAGAATTGATACATCTCATTATAAATCTGTGCACCATGTACTCCCCCCAACTCCTCCTACTGACTCTCCCCAGGTGCAAGCTGGGCAGAGACGCAGAATGTGAACATCTCATTATATCTGTGCACCATGTAACTCCTCCCCACTCCTCCTACTGACTCTCCCCAAGGTGAAGCTGGGCAGAGACGCAAATGTGATACATCTCTTATAATCTGTGCACCGTGTAACTACCCCCCAACTCCTCGTACTCATCTCCCCAAGAGCAAACTGGGGCAGACGCAGAATGTGATACATCTCATTATAATGTGTGCACCGTGTAACTCCTCCTACTAACACGCCCAAGGTACAGGTTGGGGTAGGAGGGGCAAAATGCTTTCAAACATAGTGATGAGTGAAAATGCCCCATTTTTTCTCCAAGTTGCATTGACACATACAAACAGGATGGGACTTCAGGATGGTTTAGAGCATGGTTTACCAACATCCAGCCTTCAGAACTCCCAACAGGTCAGGTATAGGATTACCCTGCTTCAGCACAGGTGGTTCAGTCAAAATGGCTGAGCCACTGATTGAACCACTTGTGCTGAAGCAGGGATATCCTCAAACCTGACCTGTTGAGTGGGGGTGTTTGTGCAGACTGGAGATGGGAAACTCCTAATTTAGAGCCATAACCTTTCTCCCCCTCCCCCCCTTTCTTTGGAAGGATAAACGTTTTACGCAAGAGATAGCGAGCGCCAGAAAGCGGGATTAACCACACAAAGACGACTATTCCACAGGAGACACCCCAACCGTTCTTAAAAAAAAAAAACAATCGAGGACAGCCCTTTAAATGAAAAAAATAAATAAAAACACCACGGCACCGACCCGATTCTAAACTGCATCGATCGACGGCAAAGCAAGATCAACCCCCACCCCCCTTGCCCCGCCTCCGACATTTGTGGCTTAAGGAAATGTATGTAAGTGTGAAAATAGAGTGGGAATGCAAGGCCTAGAAGCCGTGTCTCTTAAGCATCCAGAGTTTGCGGTTGTGAGGGGGATGTTTGCCAAATCCGGGCGGGGCCAACGGCTACGAGCTGTATGACCCCGGCTCAATTTCATTTCAGTTATCAAACAGCTATGCGTCCCTTTGCAGACTGATGCTCACTTTTAGGCCTCGTCCAGGGCAAGAGCGCGCTCGCTTCTCGCGCTCAAAACAATCAAACACAAACACCCTCCCCTCCCCCGTCCATAGGTGTGCGCGGTGCTTCACGATAGCGTTGGGGGAGGGTGAGCTTGCAGAGCAAATATTTTCGTATTTGTCACGCTTGCCAGCTCACGGTGTGTGGGTTCAGCCATTAGGTGCCCGCCCTCCACCCTATGCGCGCAACTACTGGCCAGGAACGCACGACCAACATGAGCGCCTGACGTGACAGCGGCTGGAGCGCCGGGGCGCTCGTCTTCTACCTGGACGAGGCCTTAAGCTACTTCCGTGAATGTAATAGTGTAAGTGTATATACATGTCAGTAGGACCATTTTCAAAAATATATATATATAGAATTTTTTTAAATTATGTATCATAAAAAAAGAAATACAATACATCTGGCGCCCCTACCCTAACTTGGATAATTTTCCTGACCCGGCCCCTTTGACAAACTACTTCAAGAGCACTGGGTTACAGGAGAAATAGGTTAAGGAGGAATCTGCCCTAACTAACCTCCATTTTTTTTTTACAGGATGGGATCCGGGGGATGGGTTGTCACGAGCTGTAACGTGTTATTTTCAGCTTCGGGGCCCCACAGGTCCCGAGATATTTACCATTGAAGTACTGTCCATACTTCCTGTTTTTTTTTTTTTATAAAGGGGTTGAAATGGCTGTCCAATAGTAAGCCACCACCGATGATGTTGCAGCTCCCATTGGCCCTAAGATTGGCAGCCATTTTGTTTTCTGCTAAGGGCGATTAATCACTTCACTTGTAAGTAGCTCAGGAACTGAGGTGTACCTAGAGCTGAAAATAGTGCATTTTGGCTCAGAGGGAGGGGGGGGGGGGGACACCCCGGGTCCGTATCTTGTTAAGAAAAATGGGGCAAAAAAAAAAAGGGGAAAAAACAAGGAGGAACTGCTCATTTAAAGAAAAACTGAGCGCTTTCTCCACTCTGTGGAAATATTGCCAAGAAATGAGTCACTCATGTTACCTACGTGTATAAACACATTGAATGACTTAAACGTACATTTCGACCTACCCCAACTCTCTTGAGATATTGATTACACTGACTATAATCATTTTGAAACTATATAAAAAAAATAAACAATATAGACCATGGTAATGTGTCCACTGTAATCTGCCAATTATAATGTTATCTGACGAAATTTCCATCCTATTCCGGGTTCTATACCACCTTCATTGTAAAGTGGGTGGCTGAGGTAACGATGAAATTGGGCGTCTAAAACCGTGACTATCTGCCAGCTTTCAGCTTACAGACGATGTGTATTTTGGCAACATAAAGAATGCAGCAGTCATAGTGCGTTGGTGGGAAAATCCCCCATTTTCATTCCCTTGCCCCTGACCCGTCACTTCATTCCCCCAGCTGTCAGCGTATCACCCCAATGTGCAAATGAAATAAAAATCCATGAAGACTTTCAGTCGAACTGCAAGTGGATTAAAAAAAAAAACAAACATAAAAACAACATCCCCTTCCCTGTTTTGTTTCGTGAAACTATGGCGTCAAAGCGGGTCTCGTAATAGAGAAGCCAGTTAATAGTTAAAACCCTTAGAAAAATATATATATATATCGATGTCAGAGAGAACAATACATCTATTATTATATATTTTTTTTTTATATACCAAAAAGTGAATAAACCTTTTGTCCCCAAGTCTATACGCTAGCTGTTAAACTTCGCTGGATACTGTAGTTTTAACACTACAGAGCCTGTACGATAAATCATTCCCCTACCCCCCGCAGAGGGTGTTTGAATAGTTCATGTCGGCACCCTGATGAAGTCAAAGTGCACGCTTCTTTCTAAGTATACGACCTTGAAGACACACAGAACATCATTTAGCACGATGACGCTGTTAAATGTTTAACCAGAGGCCCGTGTCATGGGGGTGTGCTTATGCACACGGGTGACAGGAAAAAAAAAAAAACCCGACAGAAATGACACGCACATAGAAGGCACACCCTTTCTACTGTCTGCTTCCTTTGGCGCCCCCTCCCGAGTTTTAACATCCCGGAGAGTGGAACCACTGGCTCACATAGACGTTCGTTTTTTTTGTTTTTGACAAACTTTCCACGTTTAAAAAAAAAAAAAAAAAAAAAAAGTTCCCACCGTGAAAACGAAATAAAAAAATAAAAACGTACATATCCTTTCAGTTCTTAATTTTTTTTTGTTTGTTTCTTTTCCCTGAAAAAAAAAATGGCTTTATCACTGCGAGCGCAAAAAATAAATACAATCGACAATACTTGGTTCCCTTGTTGCATCCGTTGGAAAAAAAAAAAAAGAAGAAGAAAAAAAAACCCAAAAGAACGAGAATTAGAAAAGGAAAAAAAAAAATAATTTAAAAAAATTAAAATTTTAAAAGTTAGTTTCCAGAGCGTGTTGTAACTTTCATATGGCAGCAGACTCCTATTCTGTGCAAAGTATCTGAATCTACAGTGGCTGTGTGTTTGTTCCCCTTGAGAATACAAAACAAAAGTGAATTAAATATATGAAATAGGAAATAAATCACTTTTTGATCTCCGTGTAAAACAGTTTTTTTTGTTTTGTTACAAAGTTTGTAAGTTTTGTTCCAGCGAGGGCTAAAGCTCATAACTCCACGGGGCGACGTGCTGTTTGAGAGTCCTCGTTCTCTTCTATTTGTCCTTCCTGCATTGTACTATCCTCCTCTTGATCGAGCTCCGGCTCCTGGATTTCAGGAGTCTCGTGAGGGCAGCTGCCTTCTTCTTCTTCCTCCTCGTCGTTGCCACAGTTCCTCTCCTGTCTGAGTCCTCCCCTTCCTCCTCCAGCGTCAGCTCGAACTGGAACTTCTCAATACAGGCCTCATCGTCCTTGTCCGGTCATCAGGCGGGGGGGAGGGACTCTGAGGGATCATGCCTTGATACCAATCCCTGTTGTCCTCCAGTGTGTCCAGAATATCCTGGGCATCAGGGTGCACCAGGTCGGCCCAGGTCTCCCATAGAGGATGGACAATGTAATCTATGAATCCTACCTACAAATCAAAAGAAACACAAATGGTTAAGACAATATTATTTCTTTAGAACCTCCTCTCATGTTACCCTTTTTCCATCCATGCGCAAAGCAGCTTCTCTTTCCCCCGAGTAAACATCTTGGCTGGTGTAGGAGTGGGTCGCTCACACTGGATTTCTCCACGGAGGCCGTGTGCTTGTCACACATGGACTTATCTCCATCCCCCTCTCTCTTTCTTGTCCCCTTGTCGGAAAAACTCTTCCAGGATACGATCCGTCCATTGACGATAGAGCTCCAAGGGCTTGGTTGGGTTGCTCAGGTCGGCGCATTGCACCATATTACGGAGGACCTACAGGAGAAGACATAGAACATTTACTAATTGAGAGTCTTGCAAGAATCTCCACCGGTGGGCTAGAGTCCAAGGGGCTTCTAAGGCAATTGTCTTAGGATCAACGTCTTAAGGTCTCTGTTTCATTTTTACATGGTGTGGGCTTGCAATTTGGGGAGTGTCCAAAGACGAGTTAGGGACACCCAGGCCACAATAGATGTATGATACCGACATCACTTTCTCTCGTTTCATATGGTCGTCTAAATTCAGCACCAGATGGAAGGAACCGTTTGTAACTTAGACAAACTAGTTCATAGACCCCTCCTTAAATCTGTTTCAGTCCCTCCAACATCTGAATTAAAAGTAGGCGAGCAATGTAACAAAGCAAATGCGGGAACCAGCAGAATGTTGGGTTGTACGGGGAGAGGTGTTCCAGCAACAAAGAGGGGTAGTGATGCCACCCTTATAGATCATTGGTGGGGCCTCACCTAGAGTGTTAAATTCTGGAGAACGAATCTCCGGAAAATGTAATAAATTGGAGATTGGGCAAAGAGGGTTCTAAAATAGTGCCTGATGTACAGCATAAAATGTATCAGGAAATACTACAGGGCCTTATATGTATAGATTAGAGACTACAGAGGTTCTCACTCCAGTCCTCAAGACCCCCCCCCCCCTAACAGGTCAGATTTAAGGATATCCCAACAGTGATATCCTGGAAACTGACCTTTGGGGCGGGGGCTTTGAGGTCTGGAGGTGAGAACCCCTGGAGTAGAGGATAGAAAGGGCCGGGATAGGATAGATATGACAGAATATGTCGTTAAATACATACAGTTTTTCAGAGAGAGATCAAGTGATAGAACAAAAAGGTGGTGGCCTGAAGGTGGAGGGTGGGAGGACGCCGGGAGATGTGAGGAAGTGCTTCTTCACGGGAGGTGGGCGTGTTCATGGAATAGCACACCCCACTGAGGTGGGAGGCGTTAACACCGCAAGGTCCGGACATGCTTGGGACAGATGTGCGGCTTTCCTATCCTGCCGACGAAGTGGGTCTTACCTGCCGTCTAATGCCGGTTACGGTAACTCCTAGAGATATCAAGCGCACGCTACAATCTGGCAAAAAAAAGCCTTCTACTTCGGGGGGAAATCACGAACATTGGCCCAATCGCTGTCTTACCCACCTGTATCCGGTCTGTGTATTTTATCGAGTACACACTCCAGAACTGGTCACCTTTTTGGTCTCACCATGGTCTTCAGATCAGCCAACAACTCATGTGTTTGGACATGTCCGTAGCCAGGACCTAGCCCTTCAAATAACAGAAATGAATAAGTGACAGTTATATTATACATATATACATATCACCTTGTTGTACCTTTATGCTGCTGTCCTACTGACCCTCAACCGCCCGCTGACCTGCTGTTGCTAGCCCGTTGACGTATCCCATGCATTTTCCATTCTTTTTTTCCTAGCCTCTCTGCTTGGGAGTTCGCTCCATGTATAATTTTATAATGATCACTAGGAACAAGTGGCAAACAGCTGTGTTGGCATCAGGTCAAAGCACGGATGCGGCATTGCACTTGTTTGATGTGTGACTTTAACGCCAAAAGGAGCAGTGTGTTTACAACAAAAAGGCGCGATCCACCGACGGCCGTTACTAGCGTCAAAGAAAGGTTGTAGATCTTTTTTTCTTTTAGAAAGGAAAGGTATACAGGGATATACACAACACACACAGACATACGGAAAGGGAGTGTTAGCCGCCGAGAGATGTTTGGGTGCCGCGTGTTAGCGTTAGGATTAGGGGTTACGTTTCTTAGGGTAGAGGGTATAGGTTAGGGTAAGGAGTTAGGGATCTGGGTGTAAAGGGTTAAGGTTAGGGTTTGTTAGGGTAAGGAGTTAGGGATTTGGGTGTAAAGTGTTAAGGTTAGGGTGTTTAGGCTGAGGGGGTTAAAGTTTCTAGGGGAGAGTGTTAAGGTTAGGGTTTTAGTTACTGATGAGTAATATTGCTGAAATGAAGATTCTGTTGATATATCACTGAATGGACTGGGGGGGGGGAGCTCTGGAGAAGGATTGAAACGATGTTTGTTTCCATTTTGTCTGTTATGTTTTCCTTATCCATTTTGTGTGTAAGATGTGTGGTGTGGTTTCGCTTCTAAGTAGATTTCGACTGTGCCGGAAGTAACGCCCACATTCCTAGTGAAAGTATGTCCCGGGTACCTATTCAGAGATGTTTTAAGCCAGTTCAAACCAGTTTGATAATCTGTAAAATGATTGGTTTAAGATTAGGAGTGGTTAGTATAATCTGCCTAGTAACACATTTCAGAGAGTCTTATAGACTTTTGAATGAGTAGGATCACTTTACAATAAACTGCTCATTATCAAATGGACCCCGTTTGTCATTTGGAACATTGACATTAGGGTTTTAAGGGTTGCGATTTTTAGGATAGGGTTTTTTGGTTTGTAGGTAAAGGGTTATGGTTAGGGTTTTATAGTGTAGGGGTTAAGTGTTTAGGTAAGGGGTTATGGTTAGGATTCTAGGGTAACGGGGTTAGGGCAGGGGTGCGCAACTTTTGGCCCTGTGCCCCCTTCCCCAGTCTTGCGCCCCCCACCTGGTATTCGGCGTCAAATGACGCCGCGGTGTCCATGTGGCGACGCGTCACCGAAGCCGTCGGAGAGAAGGTAAGTTAGTTCAGAGCCATTCGCGGTCCCCCAGATTTCATTTAAATGCCTTGGGGGAGAGCGCGGGACCTCTGCAACCGCTGCGCCCCCCAGTTTGCGCATACATAGGGGATACATTGCCTGTGGTGACAAACTGTCCAGATGGCCAATGTCCTAGGCGCATACAGTATATATAGTATTATATATATACACAGACTATCCTTCAATATATCACACACAAGCATACTCTTATCCCCACCCGCCTCTTAACCATGTCGATGACCATCTTTCTCATGTTCTGGCCTCTGGCGTTTGGTCAGGTCTCTGGAAAATGTCACAGTTCTCCTCCGCAGCAGCTTAAACCGACGGCCAAGTGATGTTCTCCAACACGACTCGTCGTTGTACATCAACGCAGCTCCGAATCTAGACACAAAAAGTAAACCGCGTGATTCACCTGGGCCCCTTCTCCCCGAGTGCCGAAACGTCCAGGCTCTGAGGACCCCAAGCATGGTAGAATTCCCATATTGTATAACATAGAATTTTGCCGGCAGGTAAGAACCAGGTTGTAGGAGAGAAATTCCAGAATCACATAGGGTCGGAGTTTCTACAGCGGATAGGAAAATGGGCCAGACGGGCGGGGGGGGGGGGGGAGGGGCGGAAAATGGTTCGTATCTGCCGTCACATTCGGTTTTCTATCAGACTAGTTTTTACAAGTTTCACTCCCGGTCTGATGAGTATGAGTTAAAGCTGCAACACCAAGCAACATCCAACATGTGTGTTTTTTTTAATATCAGTTCTGTACTATGAGAAAATACTTGTAGCCTTTGGTTTTTTTTTTTAAAATCAACTTGAGTGACATTATGTCTTATAATGTCACAGCATGTTATGTTCTATAGCAACCACTTACAAAGTCACATCCCCTTCCTCTTCTGAACAGGCTCTGTTTGAGCCCTGCCCTCTCTCTACAGTGCAAACAATTGGTTCTAGTGACTGGCCTGGTCACATGATCTTGCCCCCACAGAACTTTGCCTCTTTGGTCCTCTTCTGCTGCACTGACAGCATTTGGTGAACCCCCGAGACGAATTTTCGCCGATCGATCACAGGAGAACGGATCGATCGCAACTTAGCCAATTACTTTTATTGTGTGGAGTGTATTGACGAGCATATTAAAGGAGTGGGGGGGGGGGAGACGGCAGCTTGGACGATACTTTGACGACCGATGCTTAGTCATTTAGGTTAGACTGGTTCGGCATCGGTTTTTCGGGCAATTTCACCTCCCACCAAAATGTTCTTTAATCACCCCTTTTTTGGAAATATCCGCTTTCCTTTTTTTTGTTTCGAGGCATCTCATTTATTTATTGATGAGCGCAATAGGGCTGGAACCTAAGAATCGGCTTATCACGCACGTGGCATAACTGCCCGCTATTTCGTGGCCTGCAAACGGCGGTTCTCATTCCAGGGCGAGATTCATTTTTTTACGGACCCCCCAAATTTCGCGTCTACACGAATCGCGCAGTTCTTGTAAACCTCTTTGTTTCTTCCATTCCGCAACCCAAACCCAAACAATCGTCACGTGTCCCTCAACAATCATCACGTGCATCAAATGGTTTCCGTTCACAGCAACCCAACCCCAAACAATCGTTCAGTGTTCCCTTCAACTATCATCACGTGCATCAAATGGTTTCGGTATATGGTTTTGCTTTCTGTGACAATATAAAAGGAGAACAAAAAAGTCCATCACTCCTGCGCTTGATCTTAAAAAATGCAACCTCAACAACATGACACTTGAAATACATTCTTGCCTGTGCGAGAAAAGGAGAACGCTTCAGACAGACAGACTGTTGGACAGTTTCTTCAGTATCCAAGAGTTTCAAGGAAGTTTGCGTACGTTACTTGCATCCCTTTGACTCACAGGTTTGCTGTCTGAAAGGGAAGGCCGTTGTTTACTGGCCACGGAATAAAAAGGCGTATCAGAGAAAAGTCAATTTAAAAAGTCCACTTATCTGCCCAATTATTATGTTATTAAAAGTCGACTTTCTTGTCAGTGGGTATGGGCACCCCATTTACACATCGGTATCTTGATCAGTGCAGAGCCTAACATTGGTGGATTGACATTACAGTAAAAAGAAGAAGTACATCAGACTTTTTTTCTTTCGCTGAAACACTAACCTTCCCGAACGTACGACATAAAAAAAACCCTGCTGTTGCCGGGCCAGTTAACCAGTTTTTTAAAGAAAGTGACCATTTGGTTGGGGACCCCCATGAAACATAAACGGGCCTGGGATGCTCCTACCCACAGGTGCTAAGCGGTTCAAAAAGTATGCTAGAACATCTAAAGACAAGGTGAGTGGACGAAATAGAAAAAATCAACATTTTCTATTACATTTCGCCAGAGAAGAACAAAACTGAAATGTGGGTTTTGGAGGAAAGAGAGGGGAAGAGAGAGAAATGCCCGACTGGTGGGGGTACGAAAGTGAAACCGTAAATAGGCCTATGATGCATCCTACCCGTCAGCTGTAAGCAGTTCAAAGAGGTTTGCTAGAACATCAGCCTAGAAAGTGCTGGGAGAAAGTCAACATTCGGTTATTTTTGCCAGTAAAGAAACTAACCTGAAATATGGGTTTTGGAGAAGAGGAAGAGAGAGAGAAATGCCCGACAAGGTTGGGTTATGAGCGTGAAACCGTAAAAGGCTGGTGATACATCCTAACCATGGGGCTGTAAATATGGTCAACGTGTACGGTGCTTGAAGCACAGGCTATGTAGGCTTACATTTACTAAATGGTGCTAGAGACACAAACACCTTCCAGTGCCGAAAGACACTTGGGCTATATGGCGTCTTCCAGCGCTGGAAGGTGCCCAGTGACATAGCTTGGCTTAGTGAATATAAACCATAATGTGTTTGGTGGGCGACCAGAGAGGCTGTTGACCTGACCTGGATGTGATAGTATATTAGTCACTCTGTTTTAGGCCGGTCTTGACATTTGTAGTGTCTTAACTCCCTTGTTCTGCAGTCACGATTTAAGTGCTTGTAGGATTTCTGTCTTTGAAACCTGAACCCGTTATACCATCATTCCTTAATGACTAGGGCATCAAATTTATATTCTGGATTGGTTACAGCACATTTCATTTTCAGGGGGGGGGGGGGGGATTTGAGACCAGTTTCCGTAAAGCCATTTGTAGTAAAAAAAAACTGGAGAAGCAAGACAGAGGTAAAGTCTGCTTAATTTATACAGCAAGTTAACTAAATGGTGCTGCCTCTTATATTGTGAGTGAAGGTAACTCAGTGTAAAATTATAGGGAATAATGAATCTACTTTGATGAAATTCTAAAGAGGATTACTCGATTGATTGATATATTTTTTTTCATCTACATGTACGTATGTTGCAGAACTCACCAGTCATGCTAACTTACCCAAATTCGCTTTGCCTATGTTTGTTTGAATGTGCAAGAGGTTTGCAAGAACATTTAATCTAAAAATGGGGGCGAGTTGAAAAAAAGTCGGAAAGCGACATTCAAATTTTTGATGACATTTTGCTAGAGATTTTTCTACCCGAAATATGGGGTTTGGAGGACCTCGAAATGGAGAGGAGAAGGACATAACGATATGTTAGTTATGTATACCTAACTGTGGGGTTACTTCCATCCAAGCCCCGAAATAGGAAAGGAGGGGGAAATAACACTATGTTATGTATATCATACCTAACTGTGGGGTTACTCCCATCCAGACCCTGAAATAGGAGAGGGAAATAACGCTATGTTAGTTATATCATACCTAACTGTGGGGGTTACCCCATCCAGACCCCGAAATTCGGAGAGGGAAATAACGCTATGTTAGTATATCATACCTAACTGTGTGGTTAGTTCCATCCAGAAGACACCGATAAGTAGTCTGGATGGGAGTAACCCCACAGTTAGGTATGATATAACTAACATAGCGTTATTTCCCTCTCCTATTTCGGGGTCTGACCACTCCCATCCAGGACCCCGAAATAGGAGAGGAAATAACGCTATGTTAGTTATATCATACCCTAACTGTGGGGTTACTCCCATCCAGACCCCCGAAATAGGAGAGAGGAAATAATCTATGTTAGTTATATCATACTACTGTGGGTTACTCCCATCCAGACCCGAAATAGAGAGGGAAATAACGCTATGTTAGTTATATCATACCTAACTGTGGGTTACTCCAACCCAGACCCCGAAATAGGAGAGGAAATAACGCTATGTTAGTTATATCATACCTAACTGTGGGGTTACTCCCATCCAGACCCCGAAATAGGAAGGGAATAACGCTATGTTAGTTATATCATACCTACTGTGTGGTTACTCCCACCCAGACCCCAATAGGAGAGGGAAATAACGCTATGTTAGTTTATATCATACAACTGTGGGTTACTCCCATCCGCCCCCGAAATAGGAGAGGGAAATAACGCTATGTTAGTTATATCATACCTAACTGTGGGGTTACTCCCATCCAGACCCCGAAATAGGAGAGGGAAATAACGCTATGTTAGTTATCATACCTAACTGTGTGGTTACTCCCACCCAGACCCCGAAATAGGAGAGGGAAAACGCATGTGTTGTTATATCATACCTAACTGTGGGGTTACTCCCCATCCAACCCCGAAATAGGAGAGGAAATACCGCTATGTTATTTATCATACCTAACAGTGGGGTTACTGTCCATCCAGACCCTGTAAATGTCCTATTTCAAGGTTTGGATGTGAGTAACGCCAAGTTTAGGTCTGCCCCACTAAAGTAATGTCATCAGTGCTGTTTTAAAAGTCCTCAGCCCCTCTGTATATAACCGTGAACGGTGGTTTTGGGATGCCGAAAATTGTCAAAATTCGCTTCGCCTATCTCTCTCTCAAATGGTCAAAATAATAATAATAATAGAACATTTTAAAATACACCCTCAAGTGCTGTGTGAAATTTTCTCTGATGAAATTCATGACAATGCTGATAGGTTAGGAGGGGTACGGAGCAAAACCCATATTCACAGAGTTACATACTGTAGTAGATGAGGTTGAAAAAAGACATGCGTCCATCAAGTTCAACCTATGCTAATTTTAGTTTAAAAACGGTCAAAGTTTTTACAAAACTTTGGAAACATTCGATGTTTTTTGCGAATAAAAATAAATAATGCCGAATTCTACAGTGGCGGGTTGAAAGGTTCTTGTTCTAAACCCATATGTTTGAGGTTCAGTGATGTCTCGGGGAATTGGTTCTAAATCCACTGCTTCTGAATTATCCCAAACAGAATTAAATATTACATTCTATATATCTTTCTTCAGGGTGTTTTGGGAGTGTCAAACTGTGATCATCTCATTATATCTGTGCACCATGTAACTCCTCCCCGACTCCTCCTACTGACTCTCCCCAAGGTGCAAGCTGGAGCGAGACGCAGAATGTGATACATCTCATTATAATCTTGCACCGTAACTCCCCCAACTCCTCCTACTGACTCTCCCCAAGGTCAAGCTGGGGCAGAGACGCAGAATTGATACATCTCATTATAAATCTGTGCACCATGTACTCCCCCCAACTCCTCCTACTGACTCTCCCCAGGTGCAAGCTGGGCAGAGACGCAGAATGTGAACATCTCATTATATCTGTGCACCATGTAACTCCTCCCCACTCCTCCTACTGACTCTCCCCAAGGTGAAGCTGGGCAGAGACGCAAATGTGATACATCTCTTATAATCTGTGCACCGTGTAACTACCCCCCAACTCCTCGTACTCATCTCCCCAAGAGCAAACTGGGGCAGACGCAGAATGTGATACATCTCATTATAATGTGTGCACCGTGTAACTCCTCCTACTAACACGCCCAAGGTACAGGTTGGGGTAGGAGGGGCAAAATGCTTTCAAACATAGTGATGAGTGAAAATGCCCCATTTTTTCTCCAAGTTGCATTGACACATACAAACAGGATGGGACTTCAGGATGGTTTAGAGCATGGTTTACCAACATCCAGCCTTCAGAACTCCCAACAGGTCAGGTATAGGATTACCCTGCTTCAGCACAGGTGGTTCAGTCAAAATGGCTGAGCCACTGATTGAACCACTTGTGCTGAAGCAGGGATATCCTCAAACCTGACCTGTTGAGTGGGGGTGTTTGTGCAGACTGGAGATGGGAAACTCCTAATTTAGAGCCATAACCTTTCTCCCCCTCCCCCCCTTTCTTTGGAAGGATAAACGTTTTACGCAAGAGATAGCGAGCGCCAGAAAGCGGGATTAACCACACAAAGACGACTATTCCACAGGAGACACCCCAACCGTTCTTAAAAAAAAAAAACAATCGAGGACAGCCCTTTAAATGAAAAAAATAAATAAAAACACCACGGCACCGACCCGATTCTAAACTGCATCGATCGACGGCAAAGCAAGATCAACCCCCACCCCCCTTGCCCCGCCTCCGACATTTGTGGCTTAAGGAAATGTATGTAAGTGTGAAAATAGAGTGGGAATGCAAGGCCTAGAAGCCGTGTCTCTTAAGCATCCAGAGTTTGCGGTTGTGAGGGGGATGTTTGCCAAATCCGGGCGGGGCCAACGGCTACGAGCTGTATGACCCCGGCTCAATTTCATTTCAGTTATCAAACAGCTATGCGTCCCTTTGCAGACTGATGCTCACTTTTAGGCCTCGTCCAGGGCAAGAGCGCGCTCGCTTCTCGCGCTCAAAACAATCAAACACAAACACCCTCCCCTCCCCCGTCCATAGGTGTGCGCGGTGCTTCACGATAGCGTTGGGGGAGGGTGAGCTTGCAGAGCAAATATTTTCGTATTTGTCACGCTTGCCAGCTCACGGTGTGTGGGTTCAGCCATTAGGTGCCCGCCCTCCACCCTATGCGCGCAACTACTGGCCAGGAACGCACGACCAACATGAGCGCCTGACGTGACAGCGGCTGGAGCGCCGGGGCGCTCGTCTTCTACCTGGACGAGGCCTTAAGCTACTTCCGTGAATGTAATAGTGTAAGTGTATATACATGTCAGTAGGACCATTTTCAAAAATATATATATATAGAATTTTTTTAAATTATGTATCATAAAAAAAGAAATACAATACATCTGGCGCCCCTACCCTAACTTGGATAATTTTCCTGACCCGGCCCCTTTGACAAACTACTTCAAGAGCACTGGGTTACAGGAGAAATAGGTTAAGGAGGAATCTGCCCTAACTAACCTCCATTTTTTTTTTACAGGATGGGATCCGGGGGATGGGTTGTCACGAGCTGTAACGTGTTATTTTCAGCTTCGGGGCCCCACAGGTCCCGAGATATTTACCATTGAAGTACTGTCCATACTTCCTGTTTTTTTTTTTTTATAAAGGGGTTGAAATGGCTGTCCAATAGTAAGCCACCACCGATGATGTTGCAGCTCCCATTGGCCCTAAGATTGGCAGCCATTTTGTTTTCTGCTAAGGGCGATTAATCACTTCACTTGTAAGTAGCTCAGGAACTGAGGTGTACCTAGAGCTGAAAATAGTGCATTTTGGCTCAGAGGGAGGGGGGGGGGGGGACACCCCGGGTCCGTATCTTGTTAAGAAAAATGGGGCAAAAAAAAAAAGGGGAAAAAACAAGGAGGAACTGCTCATTTAAAGAAAAACTGAGCGCTTTCTCCACTCTGTGGAAATATTGCCAAGAAATGAGTCACTCATGTTACCTACGTGTATAAACACATTGAATGACTTAAACGTACATTTCGACCTACCCCAACTCTCTTGAGATATTGATTACACTGACTATAATCATTTTGAAACTATATAAAAAAAATAAACAATATAGACCATGGTAATGTGTCCACTGTAATCTGCCAATTATAATGTTATCTGACGAAATTTCCATCCTATTCCGGGTTCTATACCACCTTCATTGTAAAGTGGGTGGCTGAGGTAACGATGAAATTGGGCGTCTAAAACCGTGACTATCTGCCAGCTTTCAGCTTACAGACGATGTGTATTTTGGCAACATAAAGAAATGCAGCAGTCATAGTGCGTTGGTGGGAAAATCCCCCATTTTCATTCCCTTGCCCCTGACCCGTCACTTCATTCCCCCAGCTGTCAGCGTATCACCCCAATGTGCAAATGAAATAAAAATCCATGAAGACTTTCAGTCGAACTGCAAGTGGATTAAAAAAAAAAACAAACATAAAAACAACATCCCCTTCCCTGTTTTGTTTCGTGAAACTATGGCGTCAAAGCGGGTCTCGTAAAGAGAAGCCAGTTAATAGTTAAAACCCTTAGAAAAATATATATATATATCGATGTCAGAGAGAACAATACATCTATTATTATATATTTTTTTTTTATATACCAAAAAGTGAATAAACCTTTTGTCCCCAAGTCTATACGCTAGCTGTTAAACTTCGCTGGATACTGTAGTTTTAACACTACAGAGCCTGTACGATAAATCATTCCCCTACCCCCCGCAGAGGGTGTTTGAATAGTTCATGTCGGCACCCTATGAAGTCAAAGTGCACGCTTCTTTCTAAGTATACGACCTTGAAGACACACAGAACATCATTTAGCACGATGACGCTGTTAAATGTTTAACCAGAGGCCCGTGTCATGGGGGTGTGCTTATGCACACGGGTGACAGGAAAAAAAAAAAAACCCGACAGAAATGACACGCACATAGAAGGCACACCCTTTCTACTGTCTGCTTCCTTTGGCGCCCCCTCCCGAGTTTTAACATCCCGGAGAGTGGAACCACTGGCTCACATAGACGTTCGTTTTTTTTGTTTTTGACAAACTTTCCACGTTTAAAAAAAAAAAAAAAAAAAAAAAGTTCCCACCGTGAAAACGAAATAAAAAAATAAAAACGTACATATCCTTTCAGTTCTTAATTTTTTTTTGTTTGTTTCTTTTCCCTGAAAAAAAAAATGGCTTTATCACTGCGAGCGCAAAAAATAAATACAATCGACAATACTTGGTTCCCTTGTTGCATCCGTTGGAAAAAAAAAAAAAGAAGAAGAAAAAAAAACCCAAAAGAACGAGAATTAGAAAAGGAAAAAAAAAAATAATTTAAAAAAATTAAAATTTTAAAAAGTTAGTTTCCAGAGCGTGTTGTAACTTTCATATGGCAGCAGACTCCTATTCTGTGCAAAGTATCTGAATCTACAGTGGCTGTGTGTTTGTTCCCCTTGAGAATACAAAACAAAAGTGAATTAAATATATGAAATAGGAAATAAATCACTTTTTGATCTCCGTGTAAAACAGTTTTTTTTGTTTTGTTACAAAGTTTGTAAGTTTTGTTCCAGCGAGGGCTAAAGCTCATAACTCCACGGGGCGACGTGCTGTTTGAGAGTCCTCGTTCTCTTCTATTTGTCCTTCCTGCATTGTACTATCCTCCTCTTGATCGAGCTCCGGCTCCTGGATTTCAGGAGTCTCGTGAGGGCAGCTGCCTTCTTCTTCTTCCTCCTCGTCGTTGCCACAGTTCCTCTCCTGTCTGAGTCCTCCCCTTCCTCCTCCAGCGTCAGCTCGAACTGGAACTTCTCAATACAGGCCTCATCGTCCTTGTCCGGTCATCAGGCGGGGGGGAGGGACTCTGAGGGATCATGCCTTGATACCAATCCCTGTTGTCCTCCAGTGTGTCCAGAATATCCTGGGCATCAGGGTGCACCAGGTCGGCCCAGGTCTCCCATAGAGGATGGACAATGTAATCTATGAATCCTACCTACAAATCAAAAGAAACACAAATGGTTAAGACAATATTATTTCTTTAGAACCTCCTCTCATGTTACCCTTTTTCCATCCATGCGCAAAGCAGCTTCTCTTTCCCCCGAGTAAACATCTTGGCTGGTGTAGGAGTGGGTCGCTCACACTGGATTTCTCCACGGAGGCCGTGTGCTTGTCACACATGGACTTATCTCCATCCCCCTCTCTCTTTTGTCCCCTTGTCGGAAAAACTCTTCCAGGATACGATCCGTCCATTGACGATAGAGCTCCAAGGGCTTGGTTGGGTTGCTCAGGTCGGCGCATTGCACCATATTACGGAGGACCTACAGGAGAAGACATGAACATTTACTAATTGAGAGTCTTGCAAGAATCTCCACCGGTGGGCTAGAGTCCAAGGGGCTTCTAAGGCAATTGTCTTAGGATCAACGTCTTAAGGTCTCTGTTTCATTTTTACATGGTGTGGGCTTGCAATTTGGGGAGTGTCCAAAGACGAGTTAGGGACACCCAGGCCACAATAGATGTATGATACCGACATCACTTTCTCTCGTTTCATATGGTCGTCTAAATTCAGCACCAGATGGAAGGAACCGTTTGTAACTTAGACAAACTAGTTCATAGACCCCTCCTTAAATCTGTTTCAGTCCCTCCAACATCTGAATTAAAAGTAGGCGAGCAATGTAACAAAGCAAATGCGGGAACCAGCAGAATGTTGGGTTGTACGGGGAGAGGTGTTCCAGCAACAAAGAGGGGTAGTGATGCCCCCTTATAGATCATTGGTGGGGCCTCACCTAGAGTGTTAAATTCTGGAGAACGAATCTCCGGAAAATGTAATAAATTGGAGATTGGGCAAAGAGGGTTCTAAAATAGTGCCTGATGTACAGCATAAAATGTATCAGGAAATACTACAGGCCTTATATGTATAGATTAGAGACTACAGAGGTTCTCACTCCAGTCCTCAAGACCCCCCCCCCCCTAACAGGTCAGATTTAAGGATATCCCAACAGTGATATCCTGGAAACTGACCTTTGGGGCGGGGGCTTTGAGGTCTGGAGGTGAGAACCCCTGGAGTAGAGGATAGAAAGGGCCGGGATAGGATAGATATGACAGAATATGTCGTTAAATACATACAGTTTTTCAGAGAGAGATCAAGTGATAGAACAAAAAGGTGGTGGCCTGAAGGTGGAGGGTGGGAGGCGCCGGGAGATGTGAGGAAGTGCTTCTTCACGGGAGGTGGGCGTGTTCATGGAATAGCACACCCCACTGAGGTGGGAGGCGTTAACACCGCAAGGTCCGGACATGCTTGGGACAGATGTGCGGCTTTCTATCCTGCCGACGAAGTGGGGTCTTACCTGCCGTCTAATGCCGGTTACGGTAACTCCTAGAGATATCAAGCGCACGCTACAATCTGGCAAAAAAAAGCCTTCTACTTCGGGGGGAAATCACGAACATTGGCCCAATCGCTGTCTTACCCCACCTGTATCCGGTCTGTGTATTTATCGAGTAACAGCACTCCAGAACTGGTCACCTTTTTGGTCTCCACCATGGTCTTCAGATCAGCCAAACAACTCATGTGTTTGGACATGTCCGTAGCCAGGACCTAGCCCTTCAAATAACAGAAATGAATAAGTGACAGTATATATTAACATATATACATATCACCTTGTTGTACCTTTATGCTGCTGTCCTACTGACCCTCAACCGCCCGCTGACCTGCCTGTTGCTAGCCCGTTGACGTATCCCATGCATTTGTCCATTCTTTTTTTCCTAGCCTCTCTGCTTGGGAGTTCGCTCCATGTATAATTTTATAATGATCACTAGGAACAAGTGGCAAACAGCTGTGTTGGCATCAGGTCAAAGCACGGATGCGGCATTGCACTTGTTTGATGTGTGACTTTAACGCCAAAAGGAGCAGTGTGTTTTACAACAAAAAGGCGCGATCCACCGACGGCCGTTACTAGCGTCAAAGAAAGGTTGTAGATCTTTTTTTCTTTTAGAAAGGAAAGGTATACAGGGATATACACACACACACAGACTACGGAAAGGGAGTGTTAGCCGCCGAGAGATGTTTGGGTGCCGCGTGTTAGCGTTAGGATTAGGGGTTACGTTTCTTAGGGTAGAGGGTTAGGTTAGGGTAAGGAGTTAGGGATCTGGGTGTAAAGGGTTAAGGTTAGGGTTTGTTAGGGTAAGGAGTTAGGGATTTGGGTGTTAAATGTTTAAGGTTAGGTGTTTAGGCTGAGGGGGTTAAAGTTTCTAGGGGAGATGTTAAGGTTAGGGTTTTAGTTACTGATGAGTAATATTGCTGAAATGAAGATTCTGTTGATATATCACTGAATGGACTGGGGGGGGGGAGCTCTGGAGAAGGATTGAAACGATGTTTGTTTCCATTTTGTCTGTTATGTTTTCCTTATCCATTTTGTGTGTAAGATGTGTGGTGTGGTTTCGCTTCTAAGTAGATTTTCGACTGTGCCGGAAGTAACGCCCACATTCCTAGTGAAAGTATGTCCCGGGTACCTATTCAGAGATGTTTTAAGCCAGTTCAAACCAGTTTATAATCTGTAAAATGATTGGTTTAAGATTAGGAGTGGTTAGTATAATCTGCCTAGTAACACATTTCAGAGAGTCTTATAGACTTTTGAATGAGTAGGATCACTTTACAATAAACTGCTCATTATCAAATGGACCCCGTTTGTCATTTTGGAACATTGACATTAGGGTTTTAAGGGTTGGATTTTTAGGTATAGGGTTTTTTGGTTTGTAGGTAAAGGGTTATGGTTAGGGTTTTATAGTGTAGGGGTTAAGTGTTTAGGTAAGGGGTTATGGTTAGGATTCTAGGGTACGGGGTTAGGGCAGGGGTGCGCAACTTTTGGCCCTGTGCCCCCTTCCCCAGTCTTGCGCCCCCCACCTGGTATTCGGCGTCAAATGACGCCGCGGTGTCCATGTGGCGACGCGTCACCGAAGCCGTCGGAGAGAAGGTAAGTTAGTTCAGAGCCATTCGCGGTCCCCCAGATTTCATTTAAATGCCTTGGGGGAGAGCGCGGGACCTCTGCAACCGCTGCGCCCCCCAGTTTGCGCATACATAGGGGATACATTGCCTGTGGTGACAAACTGTCCAGATGGCCAATGTCCTAGGCGCATACAGTATATATAGTATTATATATATACACAGACTATCCTTCAATATATCACACACAAGCATACTCTTATCCCCACCCGCCTCTTAACCATGTCGATGACCATCTTTCTCATGTTCTGGCCTCTGGCGTTTGGTCAGGTCTCTGGAAAATGTCACAGTTCTCCTCCGCAGCAGCTTAAACCGACGGCCAAGTGATGTTCTCCAACACGAATCGTCGTTGTACATCAACGCAGCTCCGAATCTAGACACAAAAAGTAAACCGCGTGATTCACCTGGCCCCTTCTCCCCGAGTGCCGAAACGTCCAGGCTCTGAGGACCCCAAGCATGGTAGAATTCCCATATTGTATAACATAGAATTTTGCCGGCAGGTAAGAACCAGGTTGTAGGAGAGAAATTCCAGAATCACATAGGGTCGGAGTTTCTACAGCGGATAGGAAAATGGGCCAGACGGGCGGGGGGGGGGGGGGAGGGGCGGAAAATGGTTCGTATCTGCCGTCACATTCGGTTTCTATCAGACTAGTTTTTACAGTTTCACCTCCCGGTCCTGATGAGTATGAGTTAAAGCTGCAACCAAGCAACATCCAACATGTGTGTTTTTTTTAATATCAGTTCTGTACTATGAGAAAATACTGTAGCCTTTGTTTTTTTTTTAAATCAACTTGAGTGACATTATGTTTATAATGTACACAGCATGTTATGTTCTATACAACCACTTACAAAGTCACATCCCCTTCTCTTCTGAAACAGGCTCTGTTTGAGCCCTGCCCTCTCTCTACAGTGCAAACATTGTGTCTAGTGACTGGCCTGGTCACATGATCTTGCCCCCACAGAACTTTGCCTCTTTGGTCCTCTTCTGCTGCACTGACAGCATTTGGTGAACCCCCGAGACGAATTTTCGCCGATCGATCACAGGAGAACGGATCGATCGCAACTTAGCCAATTACTTTTATTGTGTGGAGTGTATTGACGAGCATATTAAAGGAGTGGGGGGGGGGGAGACCGGCAGCTTGGACGATACTTTTGACGACCGATGCTTAGTCATTTAGGTTAGACTGGTTTCGGCATCGGTTTTTTGGGGCAATTTCACCTCCCACCAAAATGTTCTTTAATCCCACCCCCTTTTTTGGAAATATTCCGCTTTCCTTTTTTTTGTTTCCGAGGCATCTCATTTATTTATGATGACGCAATAGGGCTGGAACCTAAGAATCGGCTTATCACGCACGTGGCATAACTGGCCCGCTATTTCGTGGCCTGCAAACGGCGGTTCTCATTCCAGGGCGAGATTTCATTTTTTTTTACGGACCCCCCAAATTTCGCGTCTACACGAATCGCGCAGTTCTGTAATACCTCTTTGTTTCGAGTAACCCCACAGTTAGGTATGATATAACTAACATAGCGTTATTTCCCTCTCCTATTTCGGGGTCTGGATGGAACTAACCACACAGTTAGGTATGATATAACTAACATAGCGTTATTTCCCTCTCCTATTTCGGGGTCTGGATGGGAGTAACCCCCACAGTTAGGTATGATATAACTAACATAGCGTTATTTCCCTCTCCTATTTCAGGGTCTGGATGGGAGTAACCCCACAGTTAGGTATGATATAACTAACATAGTGTTATTTCCCTCTCCTTTCCTATTTCGGGGCTTGGATGGAAGTAACCCCACAGTTAGGTATGACATAACTAACATATCGTTATGTCCTTCTCCTCTCCTATTTCGAGGTCCTCCAAACCCCATATTTCAGGGTAGAAAATTCTCTAGCAAAATGTCATCAAAAATTTTGAATGTCGCTTTCCGACTTTTTTTCAATTCTGCCCCCATTTTTTAGATTAAATGTTCTTGCAAACCTCTTTGCACATTCAAACAAAACATAGGCAAAGCGAATTTGGGTAAGTTAGCATGACTGGTGAGTTCTGCAACATACGTACATGTAGATGGAAAAAAAATATATACAATCAATCGAGTAATCCTCTTTAGAATTTCATCAAAGTAGATTCATTATTCCCTATAATTTTACACTGAGTTACCTTCACCTCATATCATAGAGGGCAGCACCATTTAGTTAACTTGCTGTATAATTAAAGCAGACTTTACCTCTGTCTTGCTTCTCCAGTTTTTTTAACTAAATGGCTTTACGGAAACTGGTCTCAAATCCCCCCCCCCCCCTGAAAATGAAATGTGCTGTAACCAATCCAGAATTAAATATTGATGCCCTAGTCATTAAGGAATGATGGTATAACTGGTTCAGGTTTCAAAGACAGAAATCCTACAAGCACTTAATCGTGACTGCAGAACAAGGGAGTTAAGACACTACAAATGTCAAGACGGACCTAAAACAGAGACATTAGTAGCATCCAAGGTCAGGTTCAACAGCCTCTCTGGTCGCCCAACCAAACACATTATGGTTTATATTCACTAAGCCAAGCTATGTCACTGGGCACCTTCCAGCGCTGGAAGACGCCATATAGCCCAAGGTGTCTTTCGGCACTGGAAGGTGTTATGTGGTCTAGCACCATTTAGTAAATGTAAGCCTACATAGCCTGTGCTTCAAGCTACCGTACACGTTGACCACTATTTACAGCCCATGGTTAGGATGTATCACAGGCCTATTTACGGTTTCACGCTCATACCCAACCTTGTCGGGCATTTCTCTCTCTCTTCCTCTTCTCCAAAACCCATATTTCAGGTTAGTTTCTTTACTGGCAAAATATAACCGAAAATGTTGACTTTCTCCCAGCACTTTCTAGGCTGGATGTTCTAGCAAACCTCTTTGAACTGCTTACAGCTGCGGGTAGGATGCATCATAGGCCTATTTACGGTTTCACGTTCGTACCCCCACCAAAGTCGGGCATTTCTCTCTCTTCCCCTCTCTTTCCTCCAAAACCCACATTTCAGGTTATGTTCTTCTCTGGCGAAATGTAATAGAAAATGTTGAATTTTTCTATTTCGTCCACACTTCTTAGGTTAGATGTTCTAGCATACTTCTTTGAACCGCTTACAGCCTGTGGGTAGGATGCATCCCAGGCCCGTTTATGGTTTCATGGGGGTCCCCAACCAAAATTGGTCACTTTCTTTAAAAAACTGGTTGACTGGGGCCCGGCAACAGCAGGGTTTTTTTTATGTCGTACGTTTCGGGAAGGTTAGTGTTTCAGCGAAAGAAAAAAAAGTCTGATGTACTTTCTTTTTACTGTAATGTCGAATCCACCAGATGTTATGGGCTGCACTGTCAAAGTATGCACTGATGTGTAAATGGGGTGCTCCATACCCAACTAGACAAGAAAGTCGACTTTTAATAACAATAATAATTGGGCAGATAAGTGGACTTTTTAAATTGACTTTTCTCTGATACGCCTTTTTATTCCGTGGCCAGTAAACAACGGCCTTCCCTTTCAGACAGCAAACCTGTGAGTCAAAGGGAATGCAAAGTAAGCGTACGCAAACTTCCTTGAAACTCTTGGATACTGAAGACACTGTCCAACATGTCTGTCTGTCTGAAGCGTTCTCCTTTTCTCGCACAGGCAAGAAATGGTATTTCAATGTGTCATGTTGTTGAGGTTGCATTTGTGAGATTAGCGCAGGAAGTGATGGGACTTTTTTGTTCTCCTTTTATATTGTCACAGAAAGCAAAACCATATACCGGAAACCATTTGATGCACGTGATGATAGTTGAAGGGACACGTGAACGATTGTTTGGGGTTGGGTTGCGTGAACGGAAACCATTTGATGCACGTGATGATTGTTGAAGGGACACGTGAACGATTGTTTGGGGTTGGGTTGCGTGAATGGAAACCATTTCATACAGGTCATGATTGTTGAAGGGTCACGTGAACAATTGGTTGGGTTGACTGAACGGTAATCATTTGATGCACGTCATGATAGTTGAAGGTCACGTTAACAATTGGGGTTGGGTTGTGTGACACGGACCACAGATTCCACAAAATAGGCATCGTCCGTAGGAGACAGAAGAAAAAAATCTTAATTTCCAATACAGACATCACTAAGTAAATATATGACAGGCAGTGGATGAACAAGTGGCCTCGTCAATATCCACCTAAAGCGGCCGGTTTTGGCCGAAATTCCCCCCATTGAAATGGATGGGGGAATTTCAGCCGAACAACCGCCCGATCGGAAATTGTGGCAAGTCTGGGACAACTCTTTTTATTTCTCTTTAGCTTCCCTCCTTTTGGTCTCTTGTCGTATATTATGTTGTGTCGCAAAACTAGACAATAAATAAGAGGATATGAAAGTTTGCTTCATTTTGGTAGGAGGAAAAAAAAAAGGAATAATAATAAAATGACAGAAAAACAAAAAGATAAAAATATGCCATTTCTGTACACAGTACTGTAGCAATTGATTTCTATTTTTAGCCATCAATTATTAACTTAACTCCCCCAGCGCCAGGGGGAGTTGGGACGGCCAACTGTTGAAGGCCACCCTCTCTCCCCTTGGGGCTGGCTGGGTTGTACCCCCCTTTTTCTGCCGGAGGCGGGAGGAGTCTCAACCCATCTCTCCGGCGTCCAAGGGGTTAAGCCTCAATCGAATCCTTAAAATGGTTCTTGTACAGTTTTTATTTTTCAAAAAAAAGATTATACTGTTCTCGCGCGTGGTTCGTTTAAAAAATAAAAACAAACAAAAAAAATATAATGTTATTTCCTTTTTTTTTTTGTACATACTGTAATGTTCAGATTGTAAATTATACGTCAGTTGATCGCCGCCAGTTTGAGAGGCGGTGACACTGTCGGTGCTCCTGGTGAGACTTCTAAGCTGCAATCTCTGTGTATATTTATATGGTGTATTATAGACAAAATGGGAAAAAACATTGTAGAGTGATTACTATTATTGAGATTGTTGTATT
This sequence comes from Ascaphus truei, assembly GCA_036426205.1. NCBI lineage: Eukaryota > Metazoa > Chordata > Amphibia > Anura > Ascaphidae > Ascaphus > Ascaphus truei. The sequence continues at coordinate 17,009 of WSYH01001740.1, read as the reverse complement.
ACATTGCACTGTTCTCTGTACCAAATCATGAATTACAGCTTCTGAACAGAGCCATGAACAAGATATTGTGTATTCTTTTCATTCCCATATATATGTAAATATAATATATTTACATAATATATATCACCATATCACCATCAAAAAGGATTATAAATGGCACATCACTGTTTAAAGAAATTTAACAAGCTATTTGCTTTTGGTGCTCACCTTCCGTTGATCCTGGCATCCCAAAGCTGGATCCTATATACTGGCAAGGTAGGAGAAAAAAGAAGGAGCACACAAAATATGGTGGTATCAAAAGATTACCAAATGTATTAATGCATCAGAGCGTTATGTAGTAACGTTTCAGGACAGGAGTCCTTACTCGACTCAAACACCTCGAGGACGGGACTCCTGTCCTGAAACGTTACTACATAACGCTCTGATGCATTAATACATTTGGTAATCTTTTGATACCAGCATATTTTGTGTGCTCCTTCTTTTTTCTCCTACCTTGCCACCATATCACCATCATCATCTTCAGTCCTTGTCGATCCACTGCTGGATGAAGCCTCTCCAATGATCTTCCAGGTAGTGTGGTTGCAGCCTCTCTTCTCCACGTTGCTCCAACACATTCTCTCATTTCATCCACTCCTCTTGGACAGCATGGTACCCAACTGGATTCCAAGGAACATCGAGAGACACGCAAACATATTAATTCACATATATATATCTCATTATAATCTTCAGCCCTTGTTGGCCCACTGCTGGATGAAGCATCCCCAATGATCTTCCAGGTACTGCGGTTGCACGCCTCTCTTCATGTTGCTCCAACACATTTCCCGATTTCATCCTCCCATCTTACTTTTGATTAATCATCTTGGGCAAAGATGATAGTTAACTGGATTCCAAGGGCTATCAAAAGACCAACGATGCGCTATATATGTCATCATCTTAAGGCTTTAACAATCCCCTACTGGATGAAGGCCTCCCCACTAATCTTCAAGGGATTGTGGTTTCAAGCCTCCCTTCTCTACGTTGCTTCAATAACTTTTCTCACTTCATGCTCAAATCATATTTTTGGTCATTGTCTTGGTTTTTGAATATCTCTTGGAATCCAGTTGAGCTGTCAAGCCGACCTCCGGAAAATGAAGGCCACTGCGTTTTGGTGTCTTACATATTTGGAGGTTGAGGCCTTGCATGTCATGCCCGCCTGGTTTGCATGTTGCCAAGTACTTTTTCCACTTTGTTCAGGCTTTCATTATATAGTTGAACCTGCCAGCACAAGTCTCACTATGCCACTTCTTGAACACTCATGTCCCCCTTTACGTCACTTTGATGCAGTCAGATGAGAATTTGAGGGAAGGATATATATGAATGTAGAGAGCAAAGATATAAAAAAAAAAATGCAGATCGCGCGTGCACGGGTGGCAAGTGCCGATTGTGCATGCCGTCCCCAAATTCTGTCGCCCTAGGCCCGGGCCTAATAGGAAATCTGCCACTGTCGACAACGTAGATCAATCCGGAGGGCCACAGTCCTAGTTACACTATGGCCTCCATGTGGTTTGAAATGTATTTTGCGTGTCGTTAAGAAGGCAAGTTCATTTTTCCCTAGTCAGAATACGCCATAGGTGTTTCTTAACCGTATCAATGCTGACAGCTTGTATCCTCCAGGTTTAGATCTAGAAATCTAAGAAGCTTACTTACAAAACGCACCATTTTGAAATGGATTGCACCCTGTAGAATTATAACTAAAGATATATATATATCTGCAAAAAGAGAAGAAAAAACAGGCGGACTCCTAGAGTATTAAAGTATATAACAAATTTATAGGACTGGAACAAATATAAAATGTGCACTCACAAACAGAGCTTTAAAAACAGCATGTATGAGATATACTCAAACCCCAACACTGCAGGATGAATCCAGCTGGAGCTTCTTTGGAAAAGGTAAGACCTCTCTCTGCACACACTGGTCACAGTGGAAGCTTGAACACTCTGTATACCGGATATGGGTATTGCACACACTGTGTACTTCCAATATGGTCCCTCCGGCTACAGGCACTCCTCCAGTGGTGGTCCGCTCTCGTTACACCCCCGCGGTGTGGATCACAAGTTTGGCACTTGGTCTCTAGTGTTGAGGATACTGCTCCCTGGCTCTTCCTGTGTTCGCACTGTAAAATTGTCAGCAACTGCACCCGCCACTCCAAACGCGTTTCGTCACGAATGACTTCATCAGTGGACCTGATGTGCAGCAAACAGAAAAATATTTATATTAAAATATCGTTTTGTCCGTACCTCCTATGAGATGAGCTCATCGGTGACATAATGCACATAGCCTGGTGGCAGATATGGAGAGTCAGATAGCTAAAACGTTTAGACAGAAAGTAGACATAGAAATAGAGGCAGTCAGTTGACATGTTGAAGAGAACGCAAGAATGCTGGAGAAGGTTAGGGGCGGAAGGAATTGATGACATCATAATGTATTCAATGAAAGAGATGCTGTGAAGAGAGATTGGAGTGGAGGACGATAGAGAAAGTAAGTCGGGGAGAGAAGGAGGGAGGAGAGAGAGAGTAAGTGGAGAGAGGAGGGGACAGAAAAAAGTTAAACCAGTCATTATTTTGTGGAGGGCAGGGTTGACGACCCCTTGTATATATCACCAAATACAAACTATACAAACTAATATTCCCATTAAAAAGTCTGCGAACCCTGCAAAATGGAGTTCATCTGAATCTCAAATGTCCCATAAATAAATGACGTTTCTTGCAAACGCAATGAGTTAAATGGATCAGTCAATTTTCCAGATGTAATTGGCTGTCCTGAATGATGTCAAGTACATAAATGTTGAAGTACTAGCTCATTTAATGATGTAGGTATGTAAACAACATTCTTACAAGCGTACCATTATTGATTTCTCCAGGTTTTTTTTGTGTAAATCTGGTGAGCTTAAAAGAATTAATTCAAGATGCACAGAGGGTAAATACATATCGATAGTAGAAGGAGGAAAGGAGTTATGAACCCTGGAAGAAGCCGGTCAGTATATCCGACGAAACGTACGTCGGGTGTGAAAGAGGAGGTGGGAATTAACTGCTGGGTGAGAATAGCGGAATCAACATAAAATGCATTGGACAACCTGCGACAATGAAAATTTAGCAACCACATCCGAAATGCTTGAGAAATGTCATTACGAGAGTCAGCTGAGATACAGTACATGCACACATCAATCTTGGAGTGCTGCTCCAAGGACCGTGACTAACAGCATCGGGAAATAAGTGGTTGCCTATCACGTGGAGACGTGTCCCAGATGGGACTCCAAATCTGGGGAAGCTCAAGTGTATGTAAACAGAGCGATTAAGAGTCGGCAATGGATGCCAAAGGCATCAGCCAGCCTATGAAGAAAACGTCCATCTTGAATTTGTTTAAATATAAGTGCTGAGCTTCTTGAATGTGTTCTTTAAGGGGTAGATCCTCAGAAGTCTGTAAAATCTGGGCTACTATAGTGACGTTACCTAATAGATAACGTTGGTTAGTTTCCGAGTTTAACAGGTATCCTCAAAGCTAAATACATGCAAAAACAACGCTCTTTAGCATACGCTTAGCGCGAGGTTAAGTTGGCACTGCCTTATGTTAGTTTTAAATAACATGGCGTTAAACCTGTTTTACCCAAAGGTGGCATGACTTCTATCAGGTCCCTAAATAGTTGTTTAATTAAAGTTTTAAAAAAAGGGAATACAGGAGAGGAAAAGAACCCCGTTAAGTACAATACGATAGTTAAATCATAACTATGCTCTTACACTTATCCAGACCCTGTAAAATACCTATTTCCACCCACTGGAATGTTAGTGAGCCAGGAGGACAAAGGACTTTGTATTCGCAGCTGCATTCAATCCCTTCAGTGTACTTCTGCTTCGCCCCAAAGGTGGGCAGCCTTTGGCGCAGTCGAAGGGCAGCTAAAGGCTGTGAGCCGTTTGCTGATGTTTGGTGATGTTAAAGCTTCTTTTTTCAATCTGAAACTCACCAGCCTTTTATCCCCAACACCCAATTTTCCAACTCTTATCTGTCCATGAAAAGTCTGTGAATTGACTGTATAACCTCTGTTCTTTTAATGTAACCATGTATTGTTATAACTCTGTGCCCAGAACATACTTGAAAACGAGAGTTAACTCTCAATGTATTACTTTCCTGGTAAGGCATTTTAATAAATAAATAAAATATTTCCGGGCCTGGACGTGAGTTAACTTAAACGATGACAAAACAAATGTAACGTTAATTCCCTATGTTAACTGTAATGGAGCTATTTGGATATGCACTGTTAGGCCTCGGGCATGGTCAGCGCTTAGAGGGCTCGTCTTTATGGCTGAAAACAGCACTTAACGCATCCTTACTGAGCTTTGAAGATCCCCCACCCCCGTTACAATTTAACGATACTTCAGCTGAACATATCATTTGTATGTATGTATGTCTTTATTTATATAGCGCTATTAATGTACATAGCGCTCCACAGCAGTAATATACGTGACAATCATATAAATAATAAATAACACACAAAAGAAAGAAGTGCTTCAAACATAAAAGTAAAAAGTAACATTTAGGAAAAGGAGTCCCTGCTCCGAAGAGCTTACAATCTAATTTAACGGACTTCAGAGGAACTATCCCTAAGTGTGTTAAGCTGACCAGTTGCACACAAAATAACGGAGAGAGATCAGGAACATCAAGCCTGTAAGTATGTTTACATACATACATCATTGAATGAGATATTCAACACTTCCCTCTCCTATTTCGGGGTCTGGATGGGAGTAACCCCACAGTTAGGTATATATAACTACCTAAGCGTTATTTCCCTCTCCTATTTCGGGGTCTGGATGGGAGTAAACCCCACAGTTAGGTATGATATAACTAACATAGCGTTATTTCCCTCTCCTATTTCGGGGTCTGGATGGGAGTAACCCCACAGTTAGGTAGATATAACTAACATAGCGTTATTTCCCTCTCCTATTTCGGGTCTGGATGGGAGGTAACACCATTTAGGGTATATATAACACATAGCGTTTTCCCCTCGCTATTTCTGGGTCCTGATTGGAGAACCCTCCAGTTAGGTATGATATAACTAACATAGCGTTATTTCCCTCATTTGCATGTAATTTCCCAGAATCCCTTGCTGCAGTGGGAGCACTGTATGCTATGTGATAATGGTTGAAAGGCAGGGTTGCAGACCTGTCTAAGGCCTCGGCCATGTTTACCGCTCGCTGGCGGAAGCGTGCTGAGGCGCGCTCCTGCTCAGCACTGAGCCCCAACAGCCGCAATTTGAGCGGCTTTAGTAGAGGCTCACCTGCGCTTCCGCGTGCTTGCGGAAGCGCAGGTCTTAGGGGAATTTAAAATTCCCCGCTTGCCGGCGCGACAGGCCGGTCACGTGAGCGGTTCGCCCAATGAGGGCGAACCAGCTCCGTGACGTCACTGGCCCAGCCCCCGGCCAGTGACGCGCCCGCCCCCTGACAGCGCGTGCGGTAAGCAACCGCAAGGCCAGGGAAAGCACCCGCACCCGCTTTCCTTGCGCCTCAGCATGCCAGCAGGGAGCATGGCCGAGGCCTAAGACATGTGAATGTGCTCACAAGTGATATTCTTTCATATATATTTAAAATGGCAGTAATATAGCAGGAAATAAATGACAACGAGCTGCTGACTGTCAAAACAAAATAGGCTACAAGAGAACATATTTCTGGATGAAGTTCATAATGCGAGCAGTAGGTGGCGCACATAATCAGGAATAAAGGCGCCATTTACAAAAGAGAGAGGGGGCGGTGACACCAGCTTCAGACTGCGCCTCCTGCACACGGGCATCGGCTGGCTGAGCCCTCTCTCCTCATCTTCCCCATCCACCGCACCCAAATATTCAGCACGGGAGGCGGCAGAGGGACCACAAGCGCGATTCGCTAACTGAGGTAAAAATAAAAAAAAATGGCGGGGAGAGCCGGTTGAATTCGAATTCCGCAAAACGGTCGTAGCTCGCACATCCGGCGGGAAAACAAACACGGTCGCGACCGTTGGGTGGCTCGCGCTGGCACACGCCTCCTTTGCCTGCTGATTGGGTGGGCGGCGGTGACAAGCCGGCCGCGAGCCCGGGGGGTGTGAGCTGCTACCATGGTTACAAGGAGGTAGGGGGGCCTGAGCAGAGCAGGGGAGGGGACACACACACGTTGTCTAACCGTAAAGGGTGTGTGGTTAATGTGCGGACGCAGCCATAAAAGGGGCGGGGTTTAGGGCGTTGCTAGCTAGTAGTTGCGGGGTGTATGGTGGTTATAGAAGTGCGAAGGGGGCGTGGTCAACAGCAATGTTTATCATAAGGGGCGGAGTTAGTATGTTAATTGTTATATAACGGGTGGGGTTATGCTAATTACCACTGGGGGCGTGGTTACAAGCGAATTTGTATGTGTAATCTGTTTTCATTTATAGTAGTGACAAGCGGTTTATCAGTGTATCGCTGTCATTTCAATATTTCTGCAATTACACCCATAAAAGTGTGTGTGTGTGTGTATATATATTAATAATAATTAAAAATAATCATAATAATTATAACCGTTTACATCTGTAAACGTTTCCACCCTGCTCCCCGAGATACCGCCGTAGTGGGTGTTGGTAGCAGCTCAGGCTGGGCTTGTTGTTTTTTTTTCTCAAAATGGCGGCGTAAATGTCCGCGGGCCATTAAAAAGCCGTGACGTCATCCACTGGTGACCCAACATCCCGATTTTTTTTTTTTAGCCCGGGACATTGCCCGGATTTTCATTAAAAATACTGCTGACACAACAATGTTCTCCAAATGTCACTGGTTCTTAGCTTTTCCCTGGTTGGACTCGCTTTAAAAACGCTTAAACCCGTAATAACAGGCACTGCGTGGTTTTTAAGCGATCGATCAGAGCAACTGGAGTTGGGAGTCACTGGTTTGGACCATAAGGTTCCTTGGATTTCAGCCACCTCGGTTGACCTGTCGAACGGGAGGATCGGGTGACCCGCGACGAGGGTGCAGATTTTCACGTCTATTCTTCTAGTTCTCAACAGGACTCGTGTTTTGCTCTTGACTTTTTTGCTTGGACCTTGACCCCCCATTTTGAATTTCGTTTGTGGTCACTCTGCACCGATCATCCCTGTCCCCTTGAGAACCACATCGTCCAAACCATGTACGTGTATGTTTGGCAGTGGTGGATTTTCCATTAGGCCCAATAGGCTCGGGCCTAATGTCTACCCCCTAAGGCTGCGGTCCCAGTCACTGCTACAGCGCACAGCTGGGCGTGTGCTGTGCGTGTAAGCACCGCCCCTCAATGGGGCTGGGCCCAGTACTCACCTTCCCGCTGAAGGTGCAGCCGCGCAGTTTTTTTTTAACTCAATGGAATTGAGTTCAGAACTGGCGACGGAGGCGTGCCCACGCCCCCGCCGGCGGTTCACCCAATGAGGGCGAACTAGCCGCGTGAGGTCATGACCACGCCCCCGCAAAACCCCGACCACGCCCTCTCCCGTCGCAATCTCCCTCTCTCCCTAAAGACCGCAGATCGCGAGTAGCACTGTGCACGCCCAACTTGTAGCTTGAAGACAGGTCTATCTGTAGTAAAAAGGCAAAGCAGTTCGAGGGGCACTTTCCTTTTTTTGAAGGCCATTGAAACGGGGGCACCTTCCAGTCTCCACTAGCAACTTCCAACTTGTGTATTAAACGGGACAGGACAAGCCTGTTCCCTCCCCTCCAGCCCCTTTGCTACAACTCCCCCACTGCCTCGACATTTGATCCTGGGTCACATTTGTTACATGTTGGTTCATAGGCATGTTACTGGATTTGGAATAATATCAACTGTTCAAGTCCGGGATCATTTGCGTTAACGGCGATCATAACATGGTCTCATTTGAAATAAAGATTTGATAAATAGATTATGTTACATACTAGAGGAGGTTGAAAAAAGACGTGCGTCCATCAAGTTCAACCTATGATGCATTTAGACGACAGATACTTCATCCTATATTTGTACTTCCAGTATATTGATCCAGAGGAAGGCAAACCGAAAACCCCAGTGACAATCATCTAATGATATCTCAATGGGGGAAATAAATTCCTTCTTGACTCCAATTATTGGCAATCAGATGACTCCCTGGGACAACATCCTTCCCACATTTTACTTATTCGGTATATCCCTGTATACCTTTCCTGTCTAAAAAGATGTCCAATCTTTTGGGTTCAACAAAGGCTTTACATTTTAGAGGGGCCTGTTCTCGTAGCGCCGAAGCTGTCCGGGCCAAACCGAATGGTTTGGCAGACACGGAAGTCGCGGAGTGACGTGAGAAAGAAACCCCCCCGTTCTCTACCGCAAATCGCTTCTTGTAAACCGCGTCTATAAAAAGCGACAAGCCGCACGGTTCAACAGCCAAACCGCTCTCGGGTTGTACGTGCTTTAGAATGGGTATGACCTGAGGTGCTGCTAACTCCCGTCTGCAGTCTGATTTTATGGGGTTTTGCTCTATCAGCCAAACCTCATATTTCAGGCTCTGGCTGCAACGCGCAATATTAATCTCTTCCCACCCCCCCACGAGGTGGCTTGAAAAAAAGGCGAGGTTTTTAAAAGCGGTTTGCGTGACTGAGCTATGAGAATTGGAGTTTTTGAGAGATAAAAAACAACAAATTTGCAAATTGGAGCTCGAGTGAAACTGCTTCTATATATACTATATATATTTCCTTACAATACTTGTGTGCGCACAATATTTCTAACGTACAATCACAATTATATTTATTTAAAGATTGTCTATGCTACATTCATAATAGTATATTTATGTACTGTTTTCTTATGTTAGACAAATATTCTTAAGATATTTTATAAATATACTATTTATTTTGCTCTGTACAGTCATGTGAAAAAGAAAGTACACCCTCTTTGAATTCCATGGTTTTACATATCAGGACATAATAACAATCATCTGTTCCTTAGCAGGTCTAAAAATGAGGTCAATACAACCTCAGATGAACAACAACACATGACATATTACACCGTCATGATTTATTTAACAAAAATAAAGCCAAAATGGAGAAGCCATGTGTGAAAAACTAAGTACACCCTTACTGCTTCCATAGGAATTAAGATGCTAAGTAGCAGACAGGTGCTGCTAATCAAATGCCCTTGATTAATTGATCATCAGCAAGTGTGACCACCTCTATAAATGCTGAAGTTTTAGCAGTTTGCTGGTCTGGAGCATACAGGTGTGTGTTAACACAATGCCAAGGAGGAAAGACATCAGCAATGATCTTAGAGAAGCAACAATTGCTGCCCATCAATCTGGGAAGGGTTTTAAGGCCATTTCCAAACAATTTAAAATCCATCATTCTACAGTGAGAAAGATTATTCAAAAGTGGAAAACATTCAAGACAGTTGCCAATCTTCCCAGGAGTGGACATCCCAGCAAATTCACCCCAAGGTCAGACCGTGCAATGCTCAGAGAAATTGCAAAATATCCAAGATTTACATCTCAGACTCTACAGGCCTCAGTTAGCATGTTAAATGTTAAAGTTCATGACCGTACAATTAGAAAAAGACTGAACAAGTATGGTTTGTTTGGAAGGGTTGCCAGGAGAAAGCCTCTTCTCTCTAAAAAGAACGTGGCAGCACGGCTTAGGTTTGCAAAGTTGCATTTGAACAAACCACAAGACTTCTGGAACAATGTCCTTTGGACAGACGAGACCAAAGTGGAGATGTTTGGCCATAATGCACAGCGCTACGTTGGCGAAAACCAAACACAGCATATCAGCACACAAACCTCATACCAACTGTCAAGCACGGTGGTAGGGGCCCGTCACCCCGCCTGCCTCTCCCACAGCATCCCCTTCCCCCTCCATGCTGTTCCTTGTCACCGTTTTATTACCCTTACAATGTCTTCAAACATCCCTTTCTTACCCTACCTGTTCTACGTCTGTTTTTTTTTTCTCCTTTCCTAACCTCTGGTTTAGCCACAGATTCCTGTGTTAATCAGTATTGCCGACCTGAGGAAGAGAGGAGAACTCTCGAAAGCTTGTCCTATGATATCAATTGTTAGGCCAAATAAAAAAGGTAGAAGAACTGAAGAACTAATTTATTCGGCACTATCGCAACTGGACTAACACGGCTATTTCCGTTATGTTTTGTAAATAATAAATACTGTAAATAATATATTTATTGAATCTATTTACTATACAGTTATGTCTCACTTAGGAAATATATAGATGTCATTTCTATTATAGTGTTTTGTGTGTAATTCTCTCTCTCTCCCTCTCTTTCTTTCTCTCTCCTCCTTCCTTTTTTTTAAAAAATTTTTGTCGTCTTGTTTGCGTTTCACCCCAGCAGCTCAAGCTTGCCCCAGCTTCATCCAACTTCTCCGGCGGGCCGCCATCTTTGTCACCTCCCGGGCGCCATGTTGCACGAGCAGATCCAAGAGTCCATGGCCATGAGCCATGATGTCATCAAGTTAATGGTGTCGGACGCCTCGACCCGGGTCCTGAAGAAGATCCTGGACCGGCGGGAGGCCATGATCGACTCGCTGACAGACACGGAGGCACAGGCCACGCTCCTCGTTAGAGGTGCCCGCTTTCATTACGTCCTACACCTTTTATACATTGACAGATAATTTATTTTTCTAGAGGTGGGTGCAGATATCCTTTCTAAAAACGTAGACACATGAATGAAAATATGTTTTAATGTTGGTGCGTATATAAAAAATCTATATACACACTGATGTCATGAAAAAATATAAGTTTAATTCTGTGTGTCTGTCTATCTATCCATACACGTGTGTGTGTGTGTTTGTATACACACACGCACACACATATTTCGGTTACCCTCTGGAGCCTTTCTAATCAGCAATTAAAAGAATACTTTTTTGGTGTTCGAGACCTTTTTATCTCTTTTCTATACAGCACTTGTGTGGTGCCTTGATTGGTATGTACCGCAATGAGAGCGGCTTTAGCAGGGGCTCGCGCACGCTTCCGCTAACCCGACACGCCCCCGGACGGCTCGCGAACTAAGGCCAGGGAAAGCACCCGTTTTCCCTCAGCCTCCTCGCGCCTCCGCACGGCTGAAGTCTCTATAGACTCAGCCTTAGTGTGGGACCCGACCCCTCCTTGTTGCTTCAGACCATCATCGGTATTAACCCGATTACTCTGGGACCCTACGGGAATCCTGGTGGGTCTTTCTGACTTGACCCAATATCTTTTGCCTGTTTGAGAACTGTGACTTCCACGCAGACTGATGAGGAATATCCGCGCCGATCAGTGGTTAGAGCTGATCCGCCGGTATCCGGGAACCCTCTATCCTAGGGCCCTCTGTGGTGTGCCGTATTCCTTTCCATTAACTATTCAGGACTCTATTCCTTCTTTTGGGGATCCTAACTTTTAAAGGGTACTGTCTCCCTCTGCAACATAATAAACAGGGGGGCCTGGTCTATGCTATTACTTTATAAACTTACTTATCTACTCTCCCCGAGGCTCCTCTCCTCTTAACCTCCAGGAATTTAACCTAGAATATGCCCTCCTCCTTATACCCTCCCCCCCCCCTTCTGCGTGACGTCTGGATCCCCATAACAACCCAGGGTGGGGCCCGATATACGATAGCCATGTTAGTAACCCTTTAGGAGGGGGGGTTGTATGCTCAACCCCCTTATAACGCTGTGCTTGGGGTCCAAAGAATCACATCGTGTTATAAGCGGATCGCGTTAGAAATAATGTACAATTGTACGCTTTGTACAATAATGTTTTTAAGATACTAATAATCGTGTTGTAACGTATTCATAAATATGAAAATTGGGAGCCACGCTCACATCGCGCTATAAGCGGATCCGCGTTGTAACGGATCGCGTTATGACGGGGTTGAGCTGCATGTATGTATGTTGAATATACTAAAATGGTTTCTAAGATACAAAGGTTCTCTGACGGGTAATACAAATGTCTTATAAAATTTATAACCCACAATGTGCATGGGTTCAACAGCCCAAGGAAACGCACTATATAGTGTTTACAGATAACCAAAAACTGAATACGGATATATTATTTTTTTAGAAGAAACACCTTTCAGTATTAAATCAAGGCCAAACCACCCAGAAAAACACTTTTTTTCACAAGTGCTCACATCTTCCACCCAAAATGGGGTTGCAATAGTTTTTTGTTTTTTTCAAAATATTTTTATTAGGCAGATATAAAATATACATACAGGGGTCAATATACACAGCCTAATAAAGAAACATTTTTGTGTTTTTTGGGGGGAAAAGAGTGGCCAAACCTGTTGCCAAAAGGCAGTGGCCTTCCGAAAAAGGAGAGGCCAGGGAAATAGGAAGAGGGGGGAGAAAGAGGGTGAGGGAGGTGTCTACCCTGGTCACTACATGTCCACCTTGGACGGGCTCTTGCTAAGCACTGATTGTCACAGGCTTCCTTTTCCCGGCGTTCTATCTTCTGGGCTATACCTTGGCGAATTAGACTCGTTCTATAAAGTTATCCATGGTTCCCAGATTCTATAGAAAGCTGTTGTGTTTTGCTTAAGGAGCGCAGTTAGTTTTTCCATAAGCATCACCTCGTTTATTGTTTTTTTTTTTTTAGCATTCCTTTGGAGCTACTTTCTTCCAGGAGGCCGCTACCTCACACCTCCCGCTGTGAGAATAAAGGAGATCAATTTCCTTACTGGGTGGTCAATTTCTTTCATTGGCCTAGCCAGTAGGAAGGTCAGTGGATCAATAGGTAAATCGAGGTTGGTAACCTCTCTTAATAAAATTTGAACCATGTCCCAATATTTCTTAATTTCTGGACATGACCACCAGATGTGGGCTATGTTCCCCTTTTTGTCCACAGCCTCTCCAACAGAGATCAGATGCCAGAGGATAGATTTGCTTTAGTCTCACTGGAGTGAGATACCAGTAAAACCAGTATTTTATAAATATGTTCTTTGGTTGTGGTGCAAATGGAAGTTCCTGAGGCTGCTTCCCAAATATCGTCCCAATCCTCTCTGTTGATATTTATATTCAGGTCCGTGGCCCATTTCAGCATATAGTCATGAGTTGGAGGGTCCGCTGATGTCTCCAATTCAGTGTAGATTTTTGATATTAGTCCTTTTTGGTGAGGGCTATCTTTGCATAGTCTCTCGAACTTAGTGAGAGAGGGAAATTCTGGATTCGGGGATATTGTTTGGGTGAAATTTCTAATTTGGAGGTATTTGAATGTTTCCAAATGTGGTATATCATATTTTAGCACGTAAATTTTGGTAGCTCAAGAGTTTCCCTAGGCTCAGAATGTCTCCGATCGTCCTGATCCCCTTCAATTTAAATTGAGCATATAATTTTAGTCGCACATCCGGGAGGAAATTTAGGATTGTTAAAGATTGGCGTGAGTTGCGAGCTGGTGGAAGCAAGTCCGAATCTAGTCTTAGCTTTCGACCAGACCTCCCCCCATGTGTGTTTCATCGCTCCCAGCTTAAATTTGTGCAGGTGCATATCTCCTGTATCCAAGCTCCAAAGACATGCTGGCAGAGAAGGCATTTTAGCATATTGCGATTCTATTTCGAGTCAGCAACGTTGGTCTGGGTCCGCGTTCCACATGGCCGCTTGTTTTAGTTGGGCTGCCTGATAATATTTAGAAATATCTGGGACACCCATACCCCCCCTTGCTCTTGATGCCATCAGTACCGATCTTGCGACTCTGGGTCTTTTGCCCCGCCAAATAAAATTAAATAGTCTATTTTGGATGTTTTTTAGTTCAGAACCAGGAACGTGGACTGGAAGTGTTTGAAAGAAATTTAGTAATCTAGGGAGTATATTCATTTTAATCGAGATCATTCTTCCAATCCAAGAAATCTGGTAACCTTCCCATTTATCCAGGTCTTTTTTTTATTTTTTTCAAACAGGGCTGGGTAATTGTGTTGATATAAAGATTGGTAGTTCTTTGAGACATTTACTCCCAAATATTTGATGTACGAAGAACTCCATCTATAACTGAAATTCGGTTTGAGCAGTTTCACTTCTGGTTCTGAGAGGCTTAGATTGAGGGCTTCAGATTTATCGCTATTTATTTTGTATCCAGATATTTTGCCAAAATCTCCTAGTTCCCTTTGAAGGTTAGGAAGGGAAGTTTGGGGTCTGGATAGGGTCAGGATAATATCGTCGGCAAATAGGGACTTTTTGTAATTTGTTTTTCCAATTTCTATGCCTTGGATGTTTGTTATTTCGTATTTTGGATGCTAGAGGTTCAATAGTGAGAGCAAAGAGGAGGGGGGATAAGGGGCAACCCTGTCTCGTTTCGTTTTTGATTTGGAACCTTTCAGTGTTCCCTCCATGTAGTCTAACAAGGGCCGACGGGTTTTGGTAGAGCGCCCGCACACCTTCTAGATAAGAATCTTTAAAGCCGAATTTCTTCATAGTATTATCGAGAAATAGCCAATCAATTCTATCAAATGCCTTCTCAGCATCTAGACTCAGTAGCATTGCCTTGGTGCCTGTGAGGTGCACATGATCAATTATGTTAATTATCTTACGAGTATTGTCCGAGGCTTGACGCCCCGAGACAAACCCACTTGGTCCAGGTTTATTAATCTGGGTAAAATTGGGTTTAGTCTATTTGCTTGGATCTTGCTGTACAATTTAAGATCATTATTCAGGAGGGAAATTGGCCTATAGCTACCACATTGAGTTGGGTCTTTCCCTTCCTTATGTATAATAGCAATGTTTGCTAGTGACATTGACGACGGGATCGGGTTTCCCTCCATGAATGAATTAAACAAATTCAGTAGGCGCGTGGATAATATTGGTAAGAATTTCTTGTAATAGACATTGGAGAAGCCGTCTGGGCCAGGGGCTTTAGAGGTTTTTAGTGTTTTCACCACTGCAGACAATTCTGCCTTCGAGATTTTGGCATTGAGTAAGGAGTTTTCTTCCTCTGTCAATGAAGGAAGATTGCAATCATCGAGATAATTTGTGATTGCCTCCAACCCAGTGGGCTCCGATGTGCCGCACTGGGTCCTCCGGTTAACCAATATAGTGTAAAATTTAGTAAATTATTCTGCTATTTTTTTTTCGTTGTATAGTATCTCACCAGACTTGCTCTTGATCGCTGTTATTTTTGGATCTTTTCTGCACTCCTCTTAACCTGCTAGCAAGAAGTTTGTCGGCCTTGTTGCACTTATAGTATTTTTTGGTTGGTCCATTTAAGAGCTTTTTCTACATTCTCCAATTGGATTTGCTTAAGCTCGTTTTTATTGGTGGTCAATAGTTTATATATTTTTTTGGAAGGGTTGGTTTTGTGTTGTTTCTCCAGTTCGAGAATTTTGTCTGTTAATGTTTTTTTTTATCATTTTTACTTTGATTTTCTTTTTGTGGGAGGCGATTGAGATGAACTTGCCTCTAATTGCTGGCTTATGGGCCTCTGCAACCGCCCGCGTTTTTTTTTATAATTCACTTCGTTGAAATAATTAAGGGGGAGCGCCCTCTTGTCACCTACACTCATTCTAGTTAATGTGAGCCAGGCACAACGAAGAGAGAGAGCCTTTCCGCATAAACACCTAAACCAATTCTTTTTAATGGACAACTGGCGTGTAAAACCACTCATCAAAAGGACTGTAAAGAAGTGTTGCCAAAACTACCGGCACAATACGGTTCCCGAGAAGACAAGAAGCTATTACAGGCATACCCCACATTAACATACGCAATGGGACCGGAGCATGTATGTAAAGCGAAAATGTACTTAAAGTGAAGCACTCCCTTTTCCCACTTATCGATGCATGTACTGTACGGCAATCGTCCTATACGTGCATAACTGATGTAAATAACGCATGTGTAACAGGCTCTATAGTCTCCCCGCTTGCGCACAGCTTCGGTACAGGTAGGGAGACGGTATTGCTGTTCAGGACGCGCTGACAGGCGCATGCGTGAGCTGCTGTTTGCCTATTGGGCGATATGTCCTTACTCGCGAGTGTACTTAAAGTGAGTGTCCTTAAACCGGGGTACGTCTGTATTGTATTAGAATCAATCTAGATTCCCCTATTCCCCTATCATCTTTAAAGTTTGATTCACCTTTTCTGTTTTTTGTTCTTTTCTTTTTGTCTCCCCCTCCACAATTTTATCTCCGGGTTGTATAAAATGTGTGTAAAACGGTCTATTTTCAAGACAAAGTTTTTAATAAAAAACAAAAATAAAAAAAAGTGAAAAGACGAACGTTTCACCTGTTCGTACTAACTTGTGTTGCCACTCATTTTTCCAAGGGATCCACGGCTGCGGCCGTAGTAGGGGAGACGGCGCGAGCGACAGCGCGAGCGTCAAATACAATGTACCTAGATTCAATGCGGGCGGCCATAGTGCGCGCGTGTGTAGGAGACGGCGCTTGGGCAGACAAACTTGCTTTTTCGGCGTGGGCGGCCTGGTCACGTGCGCGGTTCCGCCAGTGGGGGCGAACCGCTTATGTGAAGTCACCGCCGCGCCCCCTGCACCCCCCGCGGGAGAGGTAAGCGCGCGTGACGTCAAGCGGGCGGTTGCGCGCGCTTACAATGACGCAGCCTAGCTTTATTTTCCAGGTGCGTGGGTGCTATATAAAGATTTCTTCTTTCTTTCGCCATCTCTCAGATCTCCTGTCCGTGGAAAAGTCGGTGGCACAAAGGCTTCTGGACACTGAGGAAACGAAGCGGGAAACTTCAACCAAACTGCGGAAAATCGATCATGTACTGCAGGAGGCGAGCAAGAAGAACATGTCCCTGCAGACAAGCATGACATATCCTTTAATAACTTAGTGACACAGACAGGAGGGAGCTATGGGACATGGAGTCTGTCCCTCCCACCGCAGGGTGACACAGACAGGAGGGAGCTATGGGACATGGAGTCTGTCCCTCCCCCCCGCAGGGTGACACAGTGACACAGACAGGAGGAAGCTATGGGACATGGAGTCTGTCCCTCCCCCCGCAGGGTGACACAGTGACACAGACAGGAGGGAGCTATGGGACATGGAGTCTGTCCCTCCCCCCGCAGGGTGACCCAGTGACACAGACAGGAGGGAGCTATGGGACATG
>WSYH01017200.1:0-12208 GCA_036426205.1 Ascaphus truei | reverse complement strand
ACTTACATCATGTGCAGCGCCTCCACCTCATCAGGATCTGTGCTTCCACAGGGAGATGGTCCTGGTGAGGAACTCCTTCTTGGTGGTGACTGCCACTGTTGAATAATTTCACACTCACACAGTGGGGGTTTCGTTAACAAGGTTATCTTTATTGTAGATTGGGATGTAGCAGACTGCCCCATGCAGCTGCAGGCTCTAGCCGCACATCTCTTGGTGCTGTCCCTTTGCCAGGTACGCCCTCCTGTATTGAAGTGGGATTCCCTCTTCTCCTAGGGAGATCTCCTCTGTGCCAGGTCCCTGGACACAGAGCGGCTTGGACAGGCTGATTGGTCAACCTGGACCGCTAGTTACTGCACTAGGGTCACAAAGTGTTCCTACAATCCCTTATGCAGGAAAATACAACTTCCCAACAACTTCCCACAGCTGCTGGAAACACCCTCTAACTAACTGTGTTGTGCCTTATATACTTCAGGAGGCATGCGCATCCCTGATGTCACTATACAGGGACTCAGAGCATACAGCCACTCCCCTCCATACATAGGGCACCTCACCATGGTGTGAGGGAAAACCTCCATAACTACTGCTGGCATACCTGTACTTACCAGGACTTACTGCCAACAGAGAGGAAAGTAGTATACCATTATGATGCATGGCTATATACTCCCCCTGGTGAATCCCCACCGTCCTGGCTGGGGCCTAAATTTGGTGTACCTTGCTCCAGGAAACACTGTAAAAGAACACACAAATTAAGCATCAAACATTATCACCTTTACATAATAATGCAAGAACCTTTCGCTCACTGACCAGCAGGGAGCGTTAAAGAAAAGGGCAGACCACTCCTTGACGGGACCTAATAATAGTGTCGAGGGTCTGGTTTCTTCACCTCCCGTCCCGCTGCATCGGTGACTGTCACGCTATACTCTCGGGCAGGCCTCGCTCATTACAATACACCACTTTGTGCATGTAAATGCTGCGCCCGATTTTCCAAACCCTCATCAGTTGGGAAACCCTCTGCTCAGCCTGAACTCCCTTAATGGCTCCTCCCTTATTGACAATGTAATATTCTATGTCATTACGAAGCCACCTCTCTCGATTGTCCTCTATCTCCTTCATCAGAGGTTTGGGGACATATGGGTACTCAAGCCCATGAGACCGTTTATATTTGGCTGTAATGGCCCGTTCAGCTCGGCAGGCCCGGGTTAATTTAGTTTGCCCAGCCTTTCCCGGTAACACCCATGACAAGGGCTCATCTGACTCCACCGGATCATCTAACCCTTCAGATCCCTTTGGGGTAATAAAACCCCCTTTAATTCGGTCCCACCTCACTCGCAGCTCTTTGAGGTATGCCTCATTGCTGAAATCCCCGGGAGCCCACCAATGGTCAACTACCCCATCCCTTTCTAAAATGAAACGGGTGCAGTCTATCCAGGCGACATAACCCTCATATAGTGGTGCCCACCATCTAGTTTCCCGTACCTCCTCCGAGTTGGAATCTAATGGCTCTTCCTCTTCAGGCCCGCCCGATGATACCCCTGAAGTACCCTCAGATTGCGTAACCTTTCCCCGATGCTGTGACCAGTGTCCACCCGTGATACCCAACACACTAGTACAATCACTGGGTACCGACCCTCGTCGGGAAATCCTCCCTCCACCCTCCGATCCATCATCCGAAGTTCCCCAGTCCAAGCTTCCAGTCCGTTCCTCGGTAGGACCCCGGGAATCCCCTGACATACCCAGGCTAGAGGTAGACCCGAATGAACAGGTGACAGGGACATGGGATTTAACTAGGGCCTTGGGGCTAACTTTGGGGATGGACGGGGCCGGGGTTGGGCGACGGGGCCGGATATCGGCAGGGTTACGGCCTGCTCTTCAGCAACACCTGACTCGCTTCCGCCTCAAAGTCCGTTCTTTTCACCGGCAGCTGAGCTTCTCGTTCTCCGGCTTGAGCGCCCACTCCGTCTGTCAGTAGGGGATCGACTTCCACTGCTCGACCGCAGAGGCGCGATCACCTCCCACTCGATGCCGCTCTGGTCATCCGGAACCTCCTCCGTACACGCACGTGCTTCGACGTCATCTTGGGTTGGGTCCCCAATCGAGACCTCTTCCTCCACGAGGACATCCGGCAATGCCCGTCTGCTACGCGGTCCAGCCTGGCCCTGGATCCGCTCTTCTTTCACCTCCACCCCCTGGCTCTGTGGCGAGCACTGAGCTAGCCTACTGCTCCGCAGCATCGGGGTGGATCGACCTCCTTCCGACCCGCTAGTCACCACGGCAGTGGAACTCCGGCGATTGGGTTGTCGCGGTACTGGGGGCACTCGAATCCGTGTCTCCACACCACGAGGGATAGCATCCCGCCACGGGATACCACTGGTATGGTACTCCATCAACAAGTCCTGTGCATCTGCCAGCCTGGCACACTCCTCGTCCGAGGACTCTAACTTACAGTTCGGGCGGGGCATTCCAGTAGGGGACCGTCGATGGGCTCCTTTTCGGTCACCTCTCCGATGGTTAGTTTTCTCTGACTTGAGAACCCGGCCTGATTCCTGCTCCGCGGGGCCTGCACTCTCACGCCACAGTGCACCCGGAAGCTCCGCCGCCGACATCGGGGTAGAATCTTTCACTCCCACAGCTTGTACCGGCACAAACGTCATCATGGGCCACATATATTGCAGTCCACAATGAGGACATCGAGCCTCGCTGCTCACAGCTCCGCCCGGCAGTCTGCACTGCAGGCAGAGACAGACCACTGTCTCCACACCCTCTACGCGGATAATCAGGAAGCCTCCTGGAACCGAATAGGGATGGGTAGAGATCAAGGGACTCTGTTCCACTTTCTCAGAATGTTCAGCCATAGTCACCAACGGGGGCACTGGTCTTAGAGGTCTGTATTGATCAATGGCGCTTTGCAACTGAAGGGCAGGGGATGGTTGAGCAATCCCTCCCCCTACTTCCTCCATCGGCATCCAGTGGAATTGCAGACCACTCCCCCTGGTTGAAACTAGGGGGATGTCTCGCAGCTTTGTAGGCTGACCCAGCACAGGGGTGGAGTGAGTCATAGTCCATGAGGGCGCGGCTCCAGCTTTCGCGCCAAACTCCCCAACAGGGTGGAGTTTTCTCATTGCCGCCAATCCTGGCCAACAATTAGCAAACTGCAAAGTTGCAAGACTTTCTGCAGCTGGCCCATGCGGTGTACCGGGAACGCGGGAACCACCATTTTGGTGAGTACTGTCCTTCTTCATATTTGAGGTAGCGTCTGGCTGTTTGTTTATTGGTGTATAACAAAGTCCATTTCGTTCCTCCCATCTCGCAAGACTGTCATCCTCACTAGTCTCGAGGGTACTTTCCCGAGAACATAGACAGGACAAACACGGCGCAGCCACGGCTTTCACGCCATTCCATAACAAGCTCACAAAAGTCTCTCCTGTAGCTTGTTCCTCTTCCTCAGTCCGGCATCCTGGACCTTCTGCTCATTGCAGATCCTCCATTCTGACGGTTGTTTCTCAATCACTGTATACTGGATTACTGTACATGGAGCTCCGCTCTGCGGGGCAGCTACCATATCAGTATAATAAACATGCCTTGTGCACCACCTTGTGTACCTAACGTAGATCTGACTCGTGTTTGTACTACCTCAGGCTAGGCTCACTCTTTCGTGTCTGCTGTAGCTCCTTCCCCCCAGTCTGTGCTCCCTTCGGTAAGTGATCTGAAATGGGCTAGAGTACTCTATTTCTTCCATGCAGTACTTGGGCGTCTACCTCTCTTGGTTAGCCTAGTGCAGACCCTCTCCAGGAGTCCTGACCTAGTTAACAGGCTATCCCTTCAGGCATCCTACCCCTAGCGCTACCTCAAGGTGACTCGGACAGCTATAGCCCCTCTCCAGACCCACTAACTCCTCTCAGGTTCCCAGGTTACTCCTGCGGTTCCATCCCAACACAGCACAAAGTGGCAGCATACACTTTCCCTGTTTCCTAGTGTACCTTGCTAAAGCCTGTCCTATTGACAGATATATATATCTCAGCAGCGCCTCCAATCGTAACGGCTTTCCCCCCCCCCAATCTCACATTGGCCCGGGTGGTCTACTTAATCCCCATTACGTGTTCGTTTCTGGTGGTGCACCTGCAGGCAACAGGGCTCCTGAGTCTCCCGCTTGATGGTATTAGGGGATGTCTTCCAGACAGGCAGCTGAGGTAGTGGGTGCGAGTTCAACTTACATCATGTGCAGCGCCTCCACCTCATCAGGATCTGTGCTTCCGCAGGGAGATGGTCCTGGTGAGGAACTCCTTCTTGGTGGTGACTGCCACTGTTGAGTAATTTCACACTTACACAGTGGGGGTTTCATTAACAAGGTTATCTTTATTGTAGATTGGGATGTAGCAGACTGCCCCATGCAGCTGCCGGCTCTAGCCGCACATCTCTTGGTGCTGTCCCTTTGCCAGGTACGCCCTCCCGTATTGAAGTGGTATTCCCTCTTCTCCTAGGGAGATCTCCTCTGTGCCAGGTCCCTGGACACAGAGTGGCTTGGACAGGCTGATTGGTCAACCTGGACCGCTAGTTACTGCACTAGGGTCACAAAGTGTTCCTACAATCCCTTATGCAGGAAAATACAACTTCCCAACAACTTACCACAGCTGCTGGAACCACCCTCTAACTAACTGTGTTGTGCCTTATATACTTCAGGAGGCAGGCGCATCCCTGATGTCACTATCCAGGGACTCAGAGCATACAGCCACTCCCCTCCATACATAGGGCACCTCACCATGGTGTGAGGGAAACCTCCATAACTACTGCTGGCATACCTGTACTTACCAGGACTTACTGCCAACAGAGAGGAAAGTAGTATACCATTATTATGCATGGCTATACATATGTGAAAAAACAGAAGAAAAAACAGAGAGAAGCGCGGTGAAGATATATATATTTGTTTTACATTTTCTGTTGGGACAAATCAAATCCCTAGCAGCACATTTCCTTTGGGCAACACTATTACGGTGTGATTAATGTATTTAGCCAATCCACCTGTAACTGCTTATTGAGCAGCTTGTGGGAGATTTAGAGTCCCTCCCTTGAAGTATATAAACTCCTATTAAGGTCCCTTTAAATTCACTTTCCACTTTACAAGAAGTGAGTGTCTTAAGACTTGCCTACATGTAGGTATCTTTACTGGTATATACCAGTTTTTAACTGCACAAAATCATATGCATATGCTTAGTTTATTAACCCCTTCAGGTATGTTTCACAGAATTCACAAACATTTGTATGCATTTAGCATAGGGACCTGCTACTGAGACTTACCTTGACATTGGTTAGCAGGCTTGTCATTATTTGATCAAAAGTCTCCTTTGTCTTACAGACTTAGGTTTCACTATGTATATTTATTCCCCATTTATTGTTAGCCCAATGGGAGAAGCCCAAGATCATAAATTAGGCTGGCTACTGAGGGAGAGGGAAAGTTTGAAGTGGCCATTGATGAAATGGTAATTGCAGTGATTCACTAGAATAGCCATTAGAGCATGATAAAAGCTATGGTCACTTAGTGAATGTCCCCTTTAAACAGGAGATAGTTGATTTCCCATCCATTCTTAAACGCACTTTACTGTCTTTTGCTCTTTTTTCCTCATCTTTTCCACAGTCATTATTACAGATGGGCAAATTGTTTGCCGAAATTCGAATTCATAGCCAATTGGCCAGTTCCTTTCTTTTGCAGATAAGTCTAAAAAAAGACAGATTATTTTTTTTTGATGCCTAGAAATACAAAACATCTGTCCGACAGATTGCTGCTCCTTATAAACGGGGTGTGTGTTCTACTTCTAAAGGAAGCCAGAGGGGAGTGAGCTACAGGTTCGAACAGTAGAGCTCAAAAGTATGCTGTGAAAGTGGTGCTACCCAGTTTACACTGCTAGAGCTACTGCCCAGTAGTGATGTACCGGGTACCCGTAAATTACCTGGCACCCGGCCATATTTTATCTACCTGGAAATTACCCGGACCCAGCTCAGGGCACTGGAACCTGGTGCCGGGTACTTCCATCCTGCTCTCTCAGTCCTCCTCCTCAATCGCCCCCCTTCCTACGTGCGGCAGGAGAAGAGGACACAGAATTGCAGGAGCAGCAGAAGAGGAGGACAGCAGCCAGTGCCAGAGGGAGAGAAGGAGTGTATTGTTGCTGACTCCAAAACAGGATATGGATCTGCAGGGCAGAGGTAGGGAGTAATAAACCGAACTTGGCCTGGGATCAGAGGCC
Organism: Ascaphus truei; assembly: GCA_036426205.1. Taxonomy (NCBI): domain Eukaryota; kingdom Metazoa; phylum Chordata; class Amphibia; order Anura; family Ascaphidae; genus Ascaphus; species Ascaphus truei. The sequence goes on along the minus strand of WSYH01017200.1, from coordinate 5,972 downwards.
TGGGATGCAGGGATAATCAAGTGCATTCCGGGGTCGAGGCAGGCAGCAGGCAAGGTTAGTCAGGTCCAGTTCCAAGGTCGAGGCAGGTGGCAGGTAAAGGGTAGTAAAGTCCGGTCCCAAGGTCAAGGCAGGCGGCAGGCAAAACAAAGGCAAGGGAGAGCTCAAACAGGACAAGGTATCCAGTACTTTAAATGAGCAAAGACTAGTAGCAACTGCCTGCTATTTAAGGCCAGAGGCAGCTGCTGGCAATGAGAGCCAACGAGAGGTTGATTTCCTGTCAGGAGAGTAAAGGCAGGATTTGCCCGGAAGCAGGATGGCCATGGTAGCTTCGGACCAGATGATGTCACTTACTGGATGTTCAGACAGATTCCTTATAAGGAGGATGCAAGCCGGCAGATAAGGACAGCGGACGGTGGAGGGAGAGAAGGATGGCAGCCGGCAGAGGACAGCAGCCAGTGGCGGAGGGAGAGAATGAGGACGTCAGCCAGCATAGGGCAGAAGCCGGTGGCAGAGGGAGAAAAGAACGGCAGCCGGCAGAGAAGGACAGCAGCCAGCAGTGGAGGGAGAGAAGGAGGACATCAGCCGGCGTTGGTGGGTGTGGAGGACGGCAGCCAGTGGTGGTGGGAGAAGAGGACCATTTGAGTGGAGCAGGAGCAGCACAGGAGGATGACCAGAGAGGAGCGCACTATAGCAGCGGCAGACACAAGAAGTCAGAGAAGAGTTCCGTGTCAGACTGCTGGACGTGCACCTCTCTGGCCATCCTACTGTGCCATCCTGTTCCGCTCACATGGCCCTCTTCTCCTGCCACCACCGGCTGCCGTCCTCCTCTCCCTCCACCGCTGGCTGTTGTCCTCTGCAGGCTGACGTCCCCCTCCTCTCCCTCCACCTCCAGCTGCTTTCCTTCTCTGCAGGCTGCCATTCTTCTCTCCCTCCGCCACCGGCTTCTGTCGTCTGCTGGCTGATGTCCTCCTTCTCTCCCTCCACTGCAGCCTGCTGTCCTCCTCCTCTACCGCCGTAGCCCAGAACTTACCAACTCTTCTACCGCCCCCAAACCTACCCGGCCGGGTACTCAGATACCTGGCCGGGTAATTTTTTCCCCGGGTATCCGGTACCCTGTATTTTTTAGAACCCGATACATCACTACTGCCCAGAATAACAAAGGTTGTGGATTCTAATCCTGTTGGACCTGACACCAGTACCCCATTGCTCACAAGGTGCCTTAGTCTTGTCAACTCGGTGTACAGTAGTTCTTAAGGAAATCTTTTAAGAAGGCGTGGGAAGTGTCATTTAAATATAGTTTGTATATCTCTCAGGTGTGCTCCTTTTTGAGCACAGAAGCCTCTGTCAGGAGTGACTGAGCCACCGATAGACACCTGTGCTGAAGCAGGGATATCCTGAAAATCTGACCTGTTGGTGGCCCTTGTGGACTGGAGTCAGCCACCCCTGCTCTATGTTATTTAAATGGAGATTTGGGGATATATATATATATATATATATATACAGTACACACAACTTGACACTCTTCTAAGATAGGTCTCTATCTAGGTAATGTTTAGCTGGTCACCTCTTTTGCTACAGTAGCGTGCTACAAAATAGCCTGGCTGTTTATTTCCAGAAGCCGTCAGTAAAAGTATAAAAACCCCTTGCTTTTTTTCATTCAAATATCTCGGCAGACTAGAAAATAGCTATTGTCAGTGGAGAATAAAGTTAAGTGCAGAATACATTCATCATAACAAAAAATGGAACAATTATTTGCATTAATGCACAGTTAATATAAAACAAGCCATTTTTCTATCAGTTTTGCCTGGCAAAACAACATTTTGCTTAAGATGTTTCACATGATGAATTATTAAAAATCTTCAAATGTAAGAGAACCTATGAGAGGTGTAGTTTTTTTTTTTTTCATTTTAAAAAATGATCCCTTATATTGCTGTAAGGGAAGACGGCTAATGAAAAATAGCCCAGAATTATTGTGAAACAATTGTCTGTAGTGTAATCAAGTCTGTTTTATGCCCTCGAACTACTCCAGGATATAATGATACATGTATCATTAACCAGCTGCTATGGATGCCTCAGGAAATTGAAAGAAATTTGTACCTATTCTTTTTGTCTTTTTGTTCTCTCTTTTAAACTTAAATGATTTGCTTCGAAGAGCATTTGTCACAAATTAAATTACCTTCTTATTGGACCTTTTGAAATTAACAAATGTTTAAGGGGATGTGGGGATGTCCCTTTACCTTCTGTGTTTTCATTAGAATAATTTGGGAGGCAAGGTAAAGGTGAATTAATGATCTTGGTACATCATCATTTTGACTGACATCATTGGATGGATTTTCTGATTATGGGGTATAGGATCATTGGGCCAGGGACCTCCTTCCTATTGTCTGTTTGTCTTGACATGTATGTATTGTTTTGACATAAAAAAAGTATTGTTCTCTTTCCCACATTGTACTAAGGCAGGGGTGGGGAACCTTTTTTCTGCCAAGGGCCATTTGGATATTTATAACATCATTCGCGGGCCATTCAAAATTATCAACTTAAAAATTAGCCTGCTATATTTGGTCAAACATTTAATTAACTCACCCCTAATGTGATGGCTGGAACTGCTTCTCTTTGGTGAGGCGTGTGAGGTTAGCTAGTATTGATGATGTTGCTACTCGCAACTGGTTTTCCAGGTTTGGGTGGGTGACTGACTGACTGACACTTGTGTGACTGACTGACTGACACTTGTGTGACTGACACTTGTGTGACTGACTGACTGACTGAGACACTTGTGTGACTGACTGACACTTGTGTGACTGACTGACTGACACTTGTGTGACTGACTGACTGACACTTGTGTGACTGACTGACTTGACTGACTGACTGACACTTGGGTGACTGACTGACACTTGGGTGACTGACTGACTGACTGACACTTGGGTGGGTGACTGACTGACTGACTGACTGACACTTGGGTGACTGACTGACACTTGGGTGACTGACTGACTGACTGACACTTGGGTGACTGACTGACTGACACTTGGGTGACTGACTGACTGACACTTGGGTGACTTACTGACTGACACTTAGGTGACTGACTGACTGATACTTGGTTGACTGACTGACTGACTGACTGACTGACACTTGGGTGACTGACTGACTGACACTTGGGTGACTGACTGACACTTGGGTGACTGACTGACACTTGGGTGACTGACTGACTGACACTTGGGTGGTGGGTGACTATGACTGACTGTGGGTTGGTGTCTGTATTCTCACTCACACACACACACACACACACACACACACAAATCGGAGTGGGGGGGGAAATCACACACTCTCTCAGACCCTCTCACTCATACACTCTCACTCACTTTCAGACACTCTCTAAACAAGAATGACAATCAGCTGCAATTTGAGATGCATAAGGGACGGTCTGACAGCTTTGATCACACTGAGTCATTTTATGGGGCACAGATCATTATTTATTTATTTATTTATTTATAAAATATTTTACCAGGAAGTAATACATTGAGAGTTACCTTTCGTTTTCAAGTATGTCCTGGGCACAGAGTAAAACAAATAATACATGGTTACAAGTACAGTTACATAAATGAACAGGGTATACATTATATACAAGACATTGCGTGCACAGTTAAAGAAAATATATATTATGAGCGTATGAAACAGTTACAGAGCAGGTTAAAAAGTGAGACAGCCTTAGATTTGAAAGAACATAAACTGGTGGTGGATGTGAGAGTCTCTGGTAGGTTGTTCCAGTTTTGGGGTGCACGGAAGGAGAAGGAGGAACGTCCGGATACTTTGTTGAGCCTTGGGACCATGAATAGTCTTTTAGAGTCTGATCTCAGGTGATAAGTGCTGCAAGTAGTAGGGGTGAGGAGCTTGTTCAGGTAGCTGGGTAGCTTGCCCATGAAGAATTTAAAGGCAAGACAGGAAAGGTGAACTTTGCGCCTAGACTCTAGTGTTGACCAATTTAGTTCTTTGAGCATTTCGCAGTGATGTGGGTTGTAGTTGCATTGGAGAACAAAATGCCAAATTGAATTGTAGAGGGTGTCAAGTTTGCTAAGGTGGGTTTGAGGAGCCAAGCCATATAATATGTCTCCATAGTCAAAAATTGGCATTAGCATCTGGTGTGCGATACGCTTTCTGACCAGGAGACTTAGGGAGGATTTTGTACCCCTAGTTTGGCATAGGTCTTGGTTGTCAGGGTATCAATGTGCATCCCGAATGTTAAGTGGGAGTCAAACCATAAGCCCAGGTATTTAAAACTAGTGACAGGTGTTAGGGTGGTGTTAGCGTTGGTTCTAATCAGAAGCTCAGTCACTGGAAGCTTTACAAATTTAGTCTTGGTCCCAAATACCATTGTTACAGTCTTGTCAGTGTTTACAAACAGTTTGTTTTGGGAAATCCAGTTTTCGAGTCTCAAAAAGTCAGACTGAAGTATGTGTTGAAGGTCAGAGAGGCTAAGGCTGTGTGCATATAGGATTGTGTCATCTGCATACATGTGTATTGAGGCTTCCTTACAAGCTGTGGGAAGATCATTAATGAACACTGAGAAGAGTAGGGGCCCCAGAACAGAGCCTTGCGGGACACCACAGGTGATATCCATGGGGTTGGAGTTAGAGCCTGAGATGGACACATGTTGGGATCTTCCTGATAGGTAGGACTGAAACCAGTTTAAAGCATGTTTCCCTATTCCAGAGCTCAGGAGTTTGTTAAGCAGGATAGCATGATCAACTGTGTCAAAAGCCTTTGCAAAATCTAGGAATACTGCACCAGTGAGTTGTCCCCGTTCCATTCCACACTGGATTTCATTGCAAACTTTTAGCAGGGTAGTTACGGTGGAGTGTTTGGGACGGGGGGGGGCTGCAAAAGTTAATTATACAACATGTATTGAAGTCAAGGAGACCAATGATGCTGAGATTAGGTGTCAGGCCTGGTTGTGTCCCAGGGCCCTCCTGCCCTTCCCCTGTCAGGGCCCTGCATAGCTCCATTCCACACTGGATTTCATTGCAAACTTTTAGCAGGGTAGTTACGGTGGAGTGTTTGGGACGGGGGGGTCTGCAAAAGTTAATCATACAACATGTATTGAAGTCAAGGAGACCAATGATGCTGGGATTAGGTGTCAGGCCTGGTGGTGTCCCAGGGCCCTCTTGCCCTTCCCCTGTCAGGGCCCTGCATAGCTCCCTCTCATCTTACACTGCGGCACTGCGGAGCAGGTGCCCTCCTCCCCAGCTGCTGCCCGGTGTGGGGAGGAGGAGGAGAGACAGTAGTGAGGTGTCTCTCCCTCCGCAAACTCGTTCTTCTATCCCCAAGCCTCTTATACCCCCATCCCCCAAGCCCCACTCCTCTTATACCCCCTTCCCCCCCCCCATCCTCCAAGCCCCACTCCTCTTATACCCTCTCCCCCTCCGGAGCGCTGCTTACCCGCACCGCCCTGATGATACTCAGGTCCTTCATCTCCTCAGGCGGCTGCTGCTCTGGACTTGGACGTGCGCCAGGAGGGGGGGGAAATCGGAGTGGGGGGGGGGGGATCGGAGCAGGGGGGGGAAATCGGAGGCATGGAGCAGACTTACCACTTGCTTAGGGAGACCAGATTTTCTAAATGAAAAACCGGGACACATTAAAAAATTATTTATAAAACAAATTACATCACATGACGCACCCCGTTGCCATGACAACGAGACACTGACGTCAGGCAGTGACATGTTGCTATGACAATGTGGCATCACGTGATGCCTCGGCGCCATAATACGTCCCGTTGATGCCGAGTGACGTCATGGAGCTTCTCGTTGTTATGGCAATGGGCATTACGTGACGTCACGCAGCCATGTTGATGGAATTGGAGGGGAGGATACAGCCACAGACAGTGACACACACACAGTGTCACACACACAGTGACAGTGAGACACACACAGTGATAGTGAGACACACACAGTGACAGTGAGACACACACAGTGACAGTGAGA
>WSYH01017199.1:0-12210 GCA_036426205.1 Ascaphus truei | reverse complement strand
TGGGAGCGGGGATGTCCCTCCTGTCCCCGCTTCCCCCTGTCACCGCGTGACAGCCCGCGGGGCAGGAGATGGGAGCGGGGATGTCCCTCAGGTCGCCGCTTTTGCATGAATTGAAACAAAAAGCCTCTATACTCTCACCCCCCCCCAAATACATGAATAATGACTAAAACAATGGGAAAATTTGTGCTTGAATAATAGAAGAGATTGCTAGAGACGCAACAGAATGAATGCTTAACTTCCCCTTTTCCCCCTCCACCGCCTGGCCCCGGGCCCTCACCCTCCCAGCCTTCGGGCTCCCTCCCCCCCGCCGCCTAGTTCCCCTGCCCTTCCTGCCTAGCGCCTCCAAATCTTAAGCCGCGCTACCAAATCCTTGGAAACCTCCCCTCCCCAGTAAGTGCGAATAGGTTTGACAGAGAGTAAGGAGGGGCCTAAATATTTGTCAGAATACATCATCTCCGCATACAGTGGCCACTTTATGCGACGGCTTCCCAATGACAAGTACCTGAGATGTCTTGCTGTTGTCTCTTATCTGAGCAGCTTAGGGGTTCCAATGCATAGTGCAAAAAGAAGTGGGGAGAGCGGCAGCCCTGTCCGTGCCATTTCTAATTGATAAGGGATCCTAAGGCGACCGGTTCACCCTTCCGTACGGGTTCCGAATAAAGGGCCAAAAAATATCTTTTGTCATTTGTTCTCTCTCTCCCCAGACCGAATGCTCCAGCGTGGCCCTCTGTAATTGATGGCCAGTCTATACTCCTTGTCAATTGCCTTTTCTTGCGTCACCAGGCTGCTGAGCGCCATAACTGAATGAATCGTCTAACATTGGCTATTTCCTAACAAATAAATGATTCGTCTGGTGTTATCTGCAGCTTGCCGGCCCGCGATAAAACCCCGACCTGATCTGTTGGTCAAGCAACCAGCGCCTGGGCAGACTAGACTTCACGACTACGGCCATTTCGTCACAGCAATTTAGCATAGATTTTATTATGTCCGAATTAATCAGGAAAGCTGGTCTGTAGCTCACCACGTCCCTGCGGGTCTTTTCCCCAGTTTGGTATATTACTGAGATGGATGCCTGGAGCATGTGTCGTGGGAAGGAGTTCCCCCTAATACTTGGTTGAACATGCAGAGGATATGTGAGTCATAATTGCTTTTTTATATTTTTTAATAATATTAGAGAATCCGTTGGGACTCGGGCCCTAGAGGGTTTCAAATTATTGATTACCACCTCCATAAACCTCTTCCGAGGTGAAATCCCACCCTTTATTACCTCTCATTACCTAGCCCTGGTATTTCGCACCCTCAGGAATCCCTGCAGGGCCCCGTCTGTGCCAGAGGACGGATCACCTTCTTTCCATTCATATAATTGCTCTAAAATTCTTAAATTCTCCCACAATATTCTGAGGGTTAGCTGAATTGCGCCTGATTGTGTTCTAATTGCCTGGATTCTATAGTCTTTCCCCTGGGTTGAGCATTCTGGCTAGCAGGTGTTAATCTGCTTGTTCTCTTTTTCAAAAAATTCCTCTTTGACCAGTCGCGCCCCCTCTCGGCCTGAGATGTGAGTAACAAATTTCAGCTTCGTCTGATTGTCTTATATCTTTTGAAGGGTACAGGGGTCAGGAACCGCTTATGCTGAGTCCCAGAGATTTTTTCAGTTCCTGTTGATCCGCCAATATTTTTTGCGTTTTCTTCTCTCTCTCTTTTTCTCTTGGCCGCGCAATACTGAAATAATCCCTCTTAGTTAGTTTGCTTGTGTGACTCCCAGAGGGTGATATGAGATTGAACGCTTTCCTTAATTTTCTTTAAAGAAATGTCTAATTTCATGTTCCTATCCTTTGTTAACTCCGGTATTTCATTTAGTTTCCAATTTGCTCTGGCCTGTCCATCCCTATTTTGTGCGCACCGTAGCTATGGGTGCATGATCTGACCATGAAATATCGTGGATCCCTGTGTGGAGATCTGCGGCCAGTCGCTATTTGACAAAGAAGTAATCGATTCTGCTGAAGGAGTTAGTCGTTGGGAGTAAAATGTATAATTTTCATCTAGGGGGGTGTAGTTCCCTCCATATGTCCACCATTCTAAGTCATTAGACCCTTTTCCAGTGCTTTTGGTCTTGGCCTTAGTCCAGTCCTGGGGGGTCCTGATCTATCTAGGGTTGTGTTTCAGCACCGTATTAAAGTCCGGCCCCTATTATTATGGCGCCCTTGGCGTGTCTCTGGATTGCCTTAAAAGTTCGGGTGGAGTCAGTAAGTCTATCACCACTAAGTCTATTCTCCCTTATGAATAATTATTTGCTTACTCTACTCTACTCTTCTACTCTTCTTCTCGTTGGCGGAGGATAAGACCGCCTGCGTATAATGCTTGTTCGAAGTATTTCGGAAGCTGGTGGAGCGAAAGTGTGTCTCCTGTAGTAGTACGAACGTCTGCTCCCTTTCTCCTGTAGTCCGTGAGGGCTACCTTTCGCTTTACTATGCAGTTTAGCCCTTTAGTATTTGGCATATGACCTTTAGCGCCATAGTGTGTTGTTGTGTCTCACCTGTCATTAGTCGAGGTCCCCAACAAGGTGACACGTCAGCCCTCGGGATCCCCCGCCACCCTGCGATGTCCTGCAGTGCCGTCAGCCACAACATTGCTCAATTGGGTAGAGATAGGGTTGGGAATGGGGTACACACAAGGGCAGGGGATACATCGGGAAAGATACATATAGTTGGGAAAGATACTAATGGCCCCGGGCCACTGTCCTTCCCCTTGCCTTTGGATTGTGGGGGTCCACTGGGGCCGCTGTCCAGTACTTCCTGCCGCCCGCGCTGGCGGCTCCAAACCCCCCTCCTCCTAAGGACCCTCCTCATACTCGGGTGGGCTCCCTAGTCGAGGTTTAGGCTCATGGCAACCGACCAGACTGCAGCTCCGTCCGGGCGGCTGCAATCTGTTATTGTAACTTGTATGATGTTAACAACTGATTTTGAATCTAACGTCGTAAGCTACATTGCCTCTAGCTCTCTCTTCCGTCTTTTTGCTGTGTGCCCCTGTATTTGTCCTGCCCTTGACCTTTCCCTCCCTTATTTAACTGTAAACATTAACGATAAATTTCTAACTTCAATCGTAAACTCTAACCTCTAATCTATGTGTTCCCTACCTGTAATCTATTAATCCATCCTGCTCTGTAGCTCCAGGGTTGTCCCCTTCCTCAGTGCCCCCCTCTTCTTCACTTGTCTGTGTGGCTTAGGGGCTCGAGGTAGGGGGCATGGGGTGATGTGTTTGAGGTGGCCTTGCTCAGGGAGCTCTAGTTTTTCCTATTGTTGTCTCCTGTGTCATGTTGGTTCCACTTAAATTGTCGCCCCCTCCTTCTACTCTGTAAGTTGTATTAAGGGTTTTTTTTTTTATATATATATATTGGGGTTTGTTTTGTAGTGCGCCATTTATTATTTTATCATCATTATTTTATTTTTTTTTCCCCATTAGCTTTGGTTTTGAATTAGGGTCCCCCTTATGTTTCTGTTTTCTGCCAATTCCTAATCCCAACCCTATTGCTGCTCCCTCTACCCACATTTTGCCCCTTTGTGTGCTTCCCTGTCCCTCCTTTCTTCCCTAGTCCCCCACCACCCCCCCCCCCCCCCCCCCCCCAGCCCCATTCTGTCCGCAGAGTCATTGCCCAGCGTGGGCATCCGAGACGCAGGTCGTCCGTTGGTTGCTGCGTCCATCTCCTCTCCTCCCGGCCTCACGCCATCTTGTGTGTGGGCAGGCTACTGGTTGTTCCGGTCTCTCGCGAGAAGAGGCAGATCTTTCCCTGGCTCCTCCCCGGTTCCGTCCCCCTTCAGTGTTGTTGGATTGCTGATCCAGATGGCCACCATTTGGAGAGGAGCGCCGTTCAGAGCTCAGGGCAGAGTGCCACTGACCTTAGGGAGTCCTGGACTGGCTCGCAACATCGAGGCCCCAACTGGAACCAGAATGTTCGGGCTCTGGCTCTCCTGCTTCCATCCCCTCTGGAATTTTATCCTGGAGCCCATTTAGTAAGAAGTTCACTCCATCTTTGAGGCGCCTTATAGTGTGTCTTTCCATTCTTGGAACAAGAAGCCCAAAGGGGTAACACCACCTATACCGGGTTCCTTCCCTCCCTTAGGACTTTAGTGATTGGGGTCAACTGCTTTCTTTTATTAGGGTAGTGGGAGAGATATCTTGGTATATCGTGCATTTTAATGACCTTCGAATTCCACTTCTTTCTGGTCATTTGTCCAAATGCCTCCTTATTCTTAAAAGTGGAATCGAGCGATATCTCACGTGGCGGTCTCTCCAGTTTGGGGCCACGCTCTCTCAACGCTCTGGTGGCAGCGGTCTAGGTGTAGATCTTGTTCTGCCCGGTCAGCTTAGGTGCTGTAGCCTCTCCCCATAATTCCCCAGGGTCCGTCTCTGTTTCTGTCCCACCTGGACTCTGACTCCAACATTGTTCCGGTTCACGGTTTCTGCGATCTTCTCCTGCCTGTCCGTGAGCGCCCGAACCGACTCTTGGTGCCTGTGCCACCTGAAATCAGTCCTCTCCCCAATCCACGTATGTCTGCTCCCGCATGCCGCTAGCTCCGACTGGAGACCACTCTTAATGTCCTCAGAAATTCTTTCATGTCCCTCCGTCTCATTATTTGGTTTGTCCCTGGGTTCCCCTCTCTGTCCTCCCTGTCCTCCTCCTTCTCGGATTCAGAGCCGCTTCGCGCCATTCTCTCCTGGCTCTCGCGCGTGCCGAGTCCCCTTTTGCAAAATAGTCAGTTAGGACTGTTGATGTGCGCTTCGACGAGTCCCCTTCGACATCTGCTGTCTTGAGGCAGCTTTGAGTCAGTTTATATAGTTGATTATTAGTGTGTTGTGCTGTTAACTTTTATTACTCCTATTGCGCTTGCCCCCGCCAGAGAATGTTTAATAAAACTCTATATAAATTGGCAAAGCCCACAAATCTCTGAATGTCCTTCTCATTTCGACCACGGCTTGAATCTTGCCTGGGCCCATACTCAAACCCTCAGGAGGAGATGATGTTACCGAGAAATTGCATGGTGTGTCTTTTCAAATTCACATTTTTTCTCATTTGTTGTACAATTTATGCTTCAGAGATTGCTCTAGGACGATCCAGACATGGTTTCTTGGTAATCCTGAATGTTATCTGAGAAAGACTTGGACTATCATCCAGGTATGCCACTATGAATTTGTCCATAAAGTCTCGGAGAACATCATTGATTAAATGCTGGAAAGTAGCAGAGCATTACGAGTCAAAAAGGCATCACCAGGCATTCATAGTGCCCATAACAGTTTCGGAAGGCTGTCGTTCCCACTTTCAACCGGTCGGATGTGGACAAAAAAATGATACGCCCCTCTGAGATCTAGTTTGGTAAAGATCTTGGCTGACCGAATTCATTCCAATAGTTCGGTATCAGAGGTATGCAGTACCTGTTCTTTACGTGATCTTATTTAGTTATCGATAGTTAATGCAGGGACGGTGGAACCGTCTTTCTTTCCCCACGTAGAAGAGAGGCAGCGCCTGTTGGGGAAGTAGAGTTCGGATGAAACCCTTTGACAGGTTCTCCTGTAGATAGTCATTGAGGACCTTCAATTCTGGTTCTGAGAGGGAATAGATTCTTCCAAATGGAATGGCAGCACAGCTGGTAATAATTCATGGGGCAGTCGGAAGAACGATGTGGGGGAAGCGTATCCGCGTTCTTCTGTCACAACAAATCCAAAAACTCAGAGAATGGGAGTTGAATGTAGATTTTCTTTGGGATGAGGAAATCTTATGTATTATTCCCATACACTCTGGTATAGGAGTTTTAGGTAGGCAGGCAATCTGTGCTGTGCTAGCAAGGGAAACATGATGTCTTGGTCTTCCAGTCAATTAGGGGTTGTGGATCATGAGCCATGGAATTCCCAGAATCACGGAAACAAGGGAAGTGAATGAGACGTAAATGAAATCTTCTCCTGTGATTGGGCTCTATGATTAGTGTTAATTTACTTGTTTTATGTGTAACCGGTCCAGAGCTCAAAGGAGAACTGTCAACGACTCTTTCTGGCGATTCCTTGCCTATAAATGGTACCACCGAGAACGGCTCTGGCGAATTGTATTCCATAAAATTCCTCCCCCACCCCTGAGTTGACCATTACTGTGGTTGAAAAACGATGTGATCCCTCATCATCCTAAATAGGGACCATAAGGTGTGGATGTAAGAAGGAGGGTTACCTTTATTTTGAGACAGAGAGAACAGTCTTTGAAATAGTGTGCAGCTGATTTTCTCCAAAGCTCTAGAAAGAAGACCGCCTGGACTTATTTGGGCAATCGGCGAGATATGTACCTCATTTTCCACAATACGATCAGAGATCTTCTGTGTTGGCGTCTATTTCCTTTTTCCAGTTGAAATAGGTCTCTCGCAATGTTTTTACTTGCATTGACTCTTCCTCGGTCTCCCTGGAACGTCTGTGAGGTGCTGACATCTCTAACCCCGAGTTGTTTGTCATAACGCCCCTCTCCAATCGTCTTTTCTGTAAGCCTTCGATCGATTTGAATGCATAAACGGACAAATTCCTTAAACCCATAAGGAGGCAACTTTCTGGGCCAGTTCAATCTTTATTTTCTCAGAGAAGACCACGCCGAAAATGATATCTTTGGGCGGCTCATTCATCCACTCAGTATCGTGTAACCCCCATCTGCGGAACTGAGCGCGTACTCGGCTATCAAGCATCTTCGCTTACGAGAGATTGTTCAGAATTGCCTCAGCAGTTGGTTTGGGTCATCAAACATCAGGCTCATGGCTTTGGTAAATCCCTCCATATCCCTAGTAGTGGCTATTCTGTTCAAAACATAGGGGAGACCCAAGCAAGGGCCTCATCCTTGAGCAGAGTGATAATTAGTCCCACCTTGGCCTCATCAGTATTATAGATTGTGGACTGTAACTGAAATAGTAAATATGCATTGGCTGAAAAACCCAAATATTTTTTTTCCCCAAAAAAATTCTGGAAGGGGTACCGGGCGCGGTTTGGCAACAGGCAAGTGTTTTTGAACATACACAGCAATTAAAGCTGTACTCAGTTCACGTACTTCACTTCTGCGAGGTGACATCATCTTTCTTCTTCCAAGCGGACACTGTGTTCTTCCCGCGGGCACCATGTCCCTTCCACATGACCAAGACAGTTCAAAACATGTTCTGTGAAGCCAACCGTGGTACGTTGTGCAAGTCATTAATCTTCCAAGCCTGGGTCAGGTCTGTTCCGGCAAATCTAGGTAGGGCCTGTTTATTTCTGTCAAGGGTTGAGCAACGTCTGGAGTGGATCCCAGTGGCAGGAACAGCAGGGAGCGTGGTCGGGGTCACAAGCAGAGGTCGGAAGCGAGGAGACGAAACAGACAACCAGCAATAGTAACAGCAAACACAGGAACCTAGCACAAGCTGGAGGAACCAGTATAATAGGCACTGACAGACAGGAAGAAGTTTATAGAGGCAGGCTGAGACATAACACAGGTGCAGAGGTGTCAGGTTTAAGTAGTCTGAATGTTTCCTCAAGAGAGCTAGCAGATCAGCAGCAGCAGTCCCCAGTGGATAAGCTTGGGTACTGCAGACCAGAACATGACAGGGGACATGAGAGGTGGGAGAGAGATGGGGATGTGGGGAGAGGTGTGTGGGGGGAGGGAGGTGAGTTTGTGGGGAGAGGTAGTTGCGTGGTGTTGGGTCGAGAGAGTTGAGGGTGTGGGCGCGCGCGTTGGGGCTTGGCCCGGTTTGGGTTTTTCGTGCCGCGCTCGGGGCGGCTGCGTCGCGCCGTGTGGTGCGTCGCGTGGGCTCTCGCCGGTGGTCGCGCGTGTCTCGCGCCGTGGCTGCGCGCTCTCTCCGGGCGGCGCGCGCCGTCTGTGTGGGGGGGCGCGGGCGGCGCCTTGCGGCCGCGCGCCGTGGGGGCGCGCGGCGCGCACCCGTGGGTGGGTGCGCGGGCGCGCCGTTGGGGGTTTGGGCGCGCGCGGGCGCGCGCCGTCCGGTTTGTGGGGGGACGCGCCGTGGGGCTGTCGGGGCCGCGGCCGCGCGCCGTGGGTGTGGCGGCCCGCGCCTTGGGCCTGTGGGGGACCGCGGGCGCGCCCCGTGGCGGGCGCCGCGTGCAGTTGCGCGCCCCCTTGGGGGGTTTCGGCGTCGAGGCGCAGCGCCGTGGTGGGTGGGCGTTGGGTCGCGCCGATTGAGCGTGTGGGGGTGCCCTGTGACGCGTGCGCGGCGCGCCTTGGGGTGCCGAGGCCGTGCCCCTCTCTTGGTGTTGCGCGCGCTGCGTGCGTTTGGTTGAGTGTGTGTTGTGCCTCGCTTGGGTGTTTGTCGCAGTCAGGGCGGTTTGGCTTTCCATGAGCGTGTCATTATGGAGAGGATGAGAAAGGACGAGAGTTGAGTGTGAGATACAGGGGGTGTCTCACAAAGCAGTTTGACACGTTGGGGTTGGGCAGTGGAAACCTAGTCCTGGGCCTTTGAAAGCTGTCTGCAGATCTGCATGTGTGCAGTATGTACACGTAACAGCTGGTAGACAAAGCTAGTGAATGAAGCGGAATGAACTGCTTCCAAAAAATTTATTGGTAATGACATAGAAATTAGACGCATGTGACCATGCCAATTTAATCATCAAAAGAATAAATCACTATTCTTTTCTTGGGCATATAGATTGATTTTAACCCGTATATTCTGGTGGGGGAAAAAAATAGTTTGTATGAGATAAATATGATGGAATACTACAACGTACAGTATAGTTCTCATGAATAGTGAAAATACAATATGAGAGTGCAGTTAATTGTTTTCTTATTGTATGTGCGTTAAAAAAATACTTTTGAATTCAATACTGTACCGTTTTCAAAAGCATGTTTACTTCAGGTGGAAATACTTCTAGCAAATTCTTTTATCTTTAATTTGTGCATATGGCCATTCCCATAAATATAGTTGTTCTATTTATGTGGGTAAAAATGTCCACATTTATTTAGACATTATTAGTTAATAGCCCAGGTGTCAAATTTCATAATATTCTTTTAAACAACGAAATCTTCTGATTTTCTCATACATAACAGCTCAAATATTCCAATGCAAACGTCATAAGTTGAGAAGGAGTGGTTCAGTGACCTTGTGACCTTGGGCAAGTCACTTTAATCTCCTGTGCCTCAGGCACCAAAAAAGAAAAAAAAAACATAGATTGTAAGCTCCACGGGGCAGGGACCTGTGCCTGCAAAAATGTCTCTGTAAGAGCTGCGTACAACTAGCACGCTATACAAGAACATGCTAGTATTATTATTATTATAATTGGATGTTTTAAATGCAACCTAAAAGCATTGTATCACTTTTTCTAGAAAAGAAGGCAGCATTCTGTGGTTTTGGAATATTGTTCATGAAGTCTATGCTTATACCTGCATAGACATTATCGCAAAATAGATGATACATATTTCACATCTATAACTTACACATTAACATTTATTTATTTCTAAAAATGTTTTACCAGGAAATTACGCAAAGGTATGTGGTTATGTAGCACACCAACACACTGCAAATAAATGCAAAAAATGCGATACTTGCGCACAATGGGCCCGGAGCTCCTGGTTCAAGGATGGCCTATCTGCAGCAATCCAAGTACGCTAAACCCTGAACCCGTTATACGCGGGTCCTTCGGGGTCCACCCCGAGACACCGCGGTTACTAACTGGGTCGCGAGAAAAAAAAAATGGCCGCCGCGCTTTAGCGCATATTCATCCCGCGGACAGGAGATGGGAGCGGGCATGTCCTCCCCCTCCCTCCCCCGCTTCCCCCTTTCACCGTCGGGACAGCCCGCGGGCAGGGATGGGAGCGGGGATGTCCCTCCTGTCCCCGCTTCCTCCCCCTGCACCGCATGACAGGCCGCGGGCAGGATGATGGGAGCGGCATGTCCCTCCGCTCCCCGCTTCTCCCTGTCACCGCGGGGACAGGCCGCTGTGCAGGAGATGGGAGCGGGGATGGTCCCTCCTGTCCTCCGCTTCCCCCTGTCACCAGCGTGACAGCCCGCGGGGCAGGATATGGAGGTCGGGGATGTCCCTCAGGTCGCCGCTTACCTCAGTCCCAGCTGCCTGCATGGAGGTGGTAGCGGGGGTTCTTCTCTCCACAACCGCTGTCCCCGGTGCTCACCCTGCTTCCTGCGGCGGAGAGGGGGGGAGCGGGTGTTGTGCTGGTCGGGCGGTCCCCCCCCCCGCCTTTCTCTGCTCCGACCCCACCCCTCCCCGGTTGTGTAGTGAGAGAGTGTGTGTGTGTTGTATATATGGCGAGAAAGTGTGTGTGTGTATATGGGTGTGTTTTCATGTGGTGTGTGAGTGGTGTAGTGTCTGTGAGTGTACGTGTAGTTTAGTTGGTGTGTGTAAGTTGTGTGTAGTTGTGTGGTATTTGGTGTTGAGTGTGTGTGTGTAGTGTGTGTGTGAGTGTCTGTGAGTGCTAAAGTGTGTCTAGTTGTGTTAAGTGTGTGTGAGTGTGCGTGAAGTGTTGCGTAAGTTGTGCGTGAAGTGTGCGTGGTGTTTGTGGGTGTTGATTGAGTGCTGTGAGTGTGCGTGAGTGTGCGTGAGTGGTGCGTAGTGTGTGGTGAGAGTGTCTGTGAGTGTGTGTGAGTGTGTGTGAGTGTCTGTGAGTTGTGTGTAGTGTGTGTAAGTGTCTGTGAGTGTCCTAAGTGTGTGTGTAAGTTGTGGTGTGTGTGTGAGTGTGTGTGAGTGTCTGTAAGTGTGTGTGAGTGTGTGTGGTGCTCGGTAAGGTGTGTGGTGTTGCGTAATTTGCGTAAGTGTGTGTGGGTGTGTGTGGTGTGCAGTGAGTGTGCGTAATGTGTGTGTGAGTGTGTGTGAGGTGTGGTAAGTGTCTGTGTGTGCTGTGCTGTGTGTTAAGTAGTGTCAGAGCCGGGAGAGGTGGGAGGGTTTGACATTGAGGGGGGGGCGTGGCTTGAGCGGAGGGACCCTCTACTCTCCCCCCCTCCCTCCACGGACTGCAGGAGGATCTGCTACTCCTCCCCCCCCCCCTACCGTACACTACACTGGCCTTGCAGAGGGACACCCCGCTACTCTCCGGCCCCCCTCCCCCGTGACTTGCCAGGAGGGGAGCTTGCACTCATTCCCCCCCCTCCCCGGACTGGCAGGAGGAGCTGCTACTCTCCCCACCTAACTCCTCCCCAGCCCGCCCTCGACTGTCAGGAGGGAGCTGCTACTACTGCACACACTCCCGCCCACTACTCCCCCCACTCCCCACTCCCTCTCATCTTCCTCTGCTTCTGTTGACCCGCATCTACTACTCGTCCTCCCCCCACTGCTCCCTCCCCCGCCCCCACTCTCCTCCCCCCCCTCAGACTCGGCTGGTCACTCATACATACACACATAGCACACACACACACACAGGCACTGCACGGCACTCATACACACACACACACCGACACAGCATTCAGCTACAATACACTCACTCCACACACACTGCAGACATGCACTCGCACTCACAACACTCAGACCGCTAACCCCCCCTAACCAACGCCCTCCCCCCGCCCCCCCCCGACCGCGTCCCCCGCGCATTACAGCCCGTCCTGTGATGCGGCAGTCAGTCCCCTCCGCCCTGTCCCGAATCACCCCACGTTACCGTCCACACGTCAAGGGCGCAGGAGATTGTAGTCGCCCCCCCTCCCTTCTCCCCACCCATCTTCGTGCGCGACTGAGAGTCGCAGTGGAAGGGGTGGGTTAGAATGGCATAAGCAAGCCCTCCTTATTTGTTCAGCAAGACGTTGTATACAGGCAAATACATCTGTTAAAGTGCAGTGTCTGTTTATATTCTATATCAAATTGTGTGCAGTGTTGCAGATGTGTGTGGCAGTGTGTGTGTTCAGTGTTCAGTGTGTTCATGTGGTAGCAGATGAGATGTGTGGTAGTGTGTAGTGTGTGTTGCATGGTGTCATGTGTGCAGTGTGATCAATGAGCATGTGTTGTGCAGTGTCAGTGGGTGCAGTGTGAGCAATGAGCAGAGGGGTTTGGTGCGGTGTGCATGTTGTGTGCAGTGTGTCCAATATGCAGTTGTGTGTGCAGGTGTTTTGCAGTGTCCAGTTGTTGTGCAGATGTGATCATATGAGTGTGTGTGGGTCGTGTGAGCAATGATGTTGGGCAGGTGGCCTGGTGCATGTGTCAATTGCAGTGTGTTTGTTGCAGTGTGTTCAGTTCTTAGTGTGTGCACAGTGTGGCATGGTGTGTTTGAGTGTC
>WSYH01017198.1:0-12211 GCA_036426205.1 Ascaphus truei | reverse complement strand
TAAGGGGAATACTGCCAGTGAATAAGGGGAATACTGCCAGTGAATAAAGGGAATACGTCCAGTGAATAAGAGGAATACTGCCAGTGAATAAGAGGAATACTGCCAGTGAATAAGAGGAATACGTCCAGTGAATAAGAGGAACACTGCCAGTGAATAAGAGGAATACTGTCAGTGAATAAGAGGAATACTGCCAGTGAATAAGAGGAATGCTGCCAGTGAATAAGAGGAACACTGCCAGTGAATAAGAGGAATACTGTCAGTGAATAAGAGGAATACTGTCAGGATAAGAAGAAACAACTGCCAGTGATAGAGGATTCTGCCAGTTAAAGAGGAATACTGCCAGTGAATAAGAGGAATACTGTCAGTGAATAAGAGGAGTAGTGTCAGTGAATAAGAGGAATACTGTCAGTGAATAAGAGGAATACTGCCAGTGAATAAGAGGAATACTGCCAGTGAATAAGGGGAACACTGTCAGTGAATAAGAGGAATACTGCCAGTGAATAAGAGGAATAGTGTCAGTGAATAAGAGGAACACTGCCAGTGAATAAGAGGAACACTGTCAGTGAATAAGAGGAATACTGCCAGTGAATAAGAGGAACGCTGCCAGTGAATAAGAGGAATACTGTCAGTAAATAGGAGAAATACGATCAGTGAATAAGAGGAATACTGCCAGTGAATAAGAGGAACACTGCCAGTGAATAAGAGGAACGCTGCCAGTGAATAAGAGGAATACTGCCAGTGAATAAGAGGAATACTGCCAAAACCATATGCTGACCCCAATCCTATTTGCCACAGGAGACCAGGCTATTTACCTTTTACCAGGATCATCATTGAGCAAAACAAGGTAGAGAAATAAATTGTAATTTTATGCGCATAAATTCGCATTACACACAATGAAACAAAAAAATACAGACGAAAAGACATACTTACTAGGGGTTTGGGGTAGAAAACTAGACTTTCCTATGTGCAGGGAACTCTATGGAGAGTTTAACCCTGACGGGACTTAGCCCGAATCTCCTGGAACTCACTCGGCTAAATCCCATGGATCGCTACTTTCGTTTCTGAAACTTGGACCCGCCTGATGCGATTCAGCCCAAATCTCCTGGAACTCAAATCTGCAAAAATTCCGATCTGTACCGCTATGTTGTTTTCTGAAAGCTTGGCACAAATGTTGGACTGAGGGGGCGATTCACTAAGTAGTGAAAAGTCTTTTTAGTGAGATAAATCCCTTATAAGTACGATAAGGCCAGCAGTGTGATTCAGAAGCGTTGAACACTGCAGTATCGCCCTTTAAAGGGCATTTTTTCTGTATACAAAAACTTCACTGAAAAAAAAAATCGTACATCACAAAAAAAACGGCAAATGCGCCGATTTTTGCCAGCGCTGCGATTCACAAAGCATGATAAGTGAATCGTACTTTAAAAGCTCACCATTTCTTTCACCAGCTAAAGGTTGGCGTAAAAGTGATGGAACGGTCAGAAAGCATTGTTTTACATTTTTTTTCACACACATTAATACAGTAGGTCCGACGGGTGTCCCCAAGTGTCCCGGGTTCCGGGCCCCCGGGTGATCCCTGCAGGTGTCCGGGCCCTTTGATTCCTGTGGAATTCTGAGGCCCTCAGGTGATCCCCCACGGAGTACATGGTCCCCGTGGCTGTCCACGGGTCCCCGCTGGCCTGTGGTACCAATCCTTTGCCCAAAAAAAAAAACACAACAGCCAATACTTTGAAATAAATAAACCCCCTTGCCCCCTAACACATACAGTACAGTAATGGGCAAAATTACTATTATCCAGATATGGATAATAGTGCATTGGCCCATTTAAAATAAAACATTGCTGCAGAAATAAAGTAAATAAAACTGGCACTCACCCCAGCCGCTGCCACGATGAAGGCGTCCTCATCCTCATCACCGTCCTGCCCTCCCTTCCACAAAGAATACAGTACAATAAAAAAACAATCTAATGTCCCCTAAACATTATCACCTTAGCGGTTAGTAACCACTAGTATTTAAGGTTAACGCACCCTCTCCCACTCCACCCAGGAGCCTAACCAAGCTCCACAGGCACTACCCCCACCCTCACTCATTCATTGATACAGTGGGTAGATCATGCTAATATAAATGGGCATGATTTACCACTATGCAAGAATGGTGAAAGAATAAAAAACAGGCCCAAATAAAAACACATTACATTGCAAAATCAACACATTATCTAATGCCAATAAACAATTGAATGGCACAGAGGGTAAATCCTGCCATAAATATGGGCATGATTAACACTATGCCAATCAATGGTCAACCTAAAAATAAAAAACACATCACAAACAAGATCCAATGCATTAAAATAATCACAAAAAAAAAAACAAATAAAGAAGTAAACAGAACAAAATTACCACCAATCATTAATAAAATCCAAAATAAAGACCAGAATTAACAATTAAAAAAAAACAAAACATGCACCCAGGAACATCGCCCTACCTAATGGCTCAATTAAAATCATCTCCCTAAATGTTAAGGGCCTAATTCTGTTAGAAAAAAAGCTAGCTACTCTACAAAGAACTAAAAAAAACTAAAGGCGATATAATTTGTATCCAGGAAACACACTTCAACACCCCAGACCCGCCTAACACCTTCAAGCACACGTTTCCCCAAGCGTTTTTTACGCATCATCCCCCAACAAGAAACGGGGTTGGTGGCCATACTGATCAAGAACACATCCCCTTTGCCCCACAAAGGTAACCAAAGATCCAGAAGGTATATACTTCTACTCCATGTACACTATCAGGAACACCCATTACCATTCTGATATGTACGCCCCTTAGTATAACCAAACCCAATTCCTCCAGAATCTACTTGTTCATTGGATCAATCGGTGCTCTCCTCGCTACTGCTAGTTGAGACGCAAACATGGTCCTTTGCCCATACCAAGACAAATCCACTCAGCCCGTGACACACACCCTGGCTCTAACACAGAAAAAGGCCAAAAATTTCGGGAAATCCTGAAAAACTATTCCCTGTCAGATATTTGGAGACCCGCACGTAGGCCAGAGGACTACACGTTCTTCTCGGCCCCCCATCAGTCTTTACTCCGGATTGACTATTTTTCTAGGTACCAATAATGTTCTCCAGGCATCCTTCCACCTCCAACATAGGCCAATTACCTGGTCAGACCACGCCCCTATCGAACTCACCCTCTCTCTGCCGTTCGTCAAAACCTCTGCGTACAATTGGAGACTGAACAATTCGCCTCCTCAATGACCCCCAGTGATCAAAACAATCAAACAAAACTAAACACACTTTTTTTCAAATAATAACGGTTCGGTTCTCGGCAGCACAATGCTCTGGGAAGCGCACAAAGCTACCATTAGAGGAGACCTTATCTCTCTACCTGCCTATAAGAAAAGATGAACACAAAGCGCAAAAGAACTCACTGAAAAGATTTTGGCCCTAGAACTCCAACATAAGCAGTCCCTCTTCAAAAAAAGTGTTTTAACTCTAGATAAGGCAAGAATGAACAAAACTATTGAAGCTTGACGAGTGTAGAGAAGCGCTGAATGGACTAACCAGAAGTTCATGTATAGGGGCAAAAAGCAGATAAACTCCGCCTCGAAACTAAGAGGCGTTAAGACCAAAGCCCAGATCACAAAAATCCACACCAGAAATGGGCAAATAACGTACAACGAGAAAGAAATAGCGCAGGAATTCACAGAGTTCTAGAAAAGATCTGTCCAAACCTCCAACCCCCAACCTGGACCGCGACAGTGCCAAAACGGCCGCAGAATACCTAACCCAATGTAACCTCCATCCTTTCAGTGGAAGAGCTGGGTCCCTTAATCAGAAAATAACCCAAGAGGAGCTATCCCAAGCCATTTCCTCGCTTAAAATAGCCAAGACACCTGGACCAGACGGATCTCCAACGCTTACTATAAAAAATTTGCAGCATCCCTCTCCCCTTACCTACTGGACATGTTCAATTCCTTCCTAGAAGGAGAGCCAATCCCGCACATTTCGGCCGCCACCTGCCATCATTCACAAGGAAGGTAGAGACCCGCTACAATGCGGTAGTTATAGACCGATCTCTCTACTCAATACTGACCTCAAGCTTTTCAGTAAGATCCTAGCAAACAGACTGAACCCTATTCTCCCCAGATGACTCATATAGACTAGGTGGGCTTGTGTCAGGAATACAGGCCTCTGACAACACCCGCAAAATTATTAATATTATAGACCACGTTCACCTCAATAAGTCTCAGGCCATGATCCTAAGCCTTGTATGCCGAAAAGGCTTTCGACCGAATCAAATGGTCCTTTCTCTGGACCAAACTATGCTCCGGTTTGGCTTCTCGGGTCCGTTCCTCGAAGGGGTACGAGCCTCTCTATAACAACCCTACCGCTCTCTTAAAACTCCCGGAGGGCACTCCAACCCAATAACAATTAAAAATGGAACCAGGCAAGGTTCCCCCTATCCCCCTACTATTTGCCCTATCAATAGAGCCACTAGCTGCCAGGATCAGAGCTGAACCCAGCATAAAAGGCATCCCAATCGCAGACAGGGAATACAAATATCCCTCTTTGCTATGACTAATTCTGACCTTGGCCGACCCGCCACCTCCTTCCCACCTCCGAACTGTTGGACCAATTTAGCGAGTGTCCGATTATAAATAAATCGGACAAGTCCGGCGCTCAATATTTCTCTCCCAGACCCTACATGGAAAACTCCTACAAACTAATTTCAAATATAGTGGAATCACCCACATTAAATATCTAGGGATAAAAATAGCAAGCTCGTACAGCTCACTATATCAAGCCAACAACCCCCCCCCCCCCCTCTTCCGCCAGATCAAGAGAGACTTGGAGACTTGGCATGCCCATCAGATCTCTTGGTTTGGAAGAATTGTGTCCACCAAAGGAATGTCCTTCCCCGATACTTTACTATTTTCCAACCCCCTATCCCAGTCCCCTGTCCCGTCAGTAGAACTGCGAAACATGCAGGCCCATATTCTCCGTTTTATATGGATGCAGCGTAGACCAAGGGTGCCGAGATCGGTGCTGTTGGCTTCAAGGACAGGAGAGGTTTGGGGGCCCCGGATGTGGTCAGTTACTAGGCGGCCCAGCTGAGGCAGGCGGTGGTTTGGAATAACCCCCCGACCTCCAATTGCTGGTTGGAGATAGAAAAACACCACCGCCCCACCCCCTCTCGCCCTACTATGGTCTCAGGCCACAAGGAAGGACACCCCTGAGATTCAGCTCGGGGCATGAGGTGCACGTGGTTCTACTTGGACTAAAGCTAAAGGGATACATGGCCTAGCTTCATCCCCCTCACAACTCACCCCCATTTTGGGGAACCCGGACTTCCCACCCGGGTGCTCCCGTACCCATTTGGTGCAATTCCAGGCCTAAATATCAGAGTGATTGCAGATCTGCTGGAAAGTGATGAGGTCCTGTCCTTTCAGAGCTTAAAATAATTTCTCTTCCCCCAGACCTCCCCATCTTCAAATACCTTAAGATTAGGCACTTCCTGAGAGCCCAATCCCTAGCCTTAAATTCCGTTCCGTGCACTGATTTGAGACCCCTGCCTCAAGGGGGAATATCAGAGAGGTTTAATTCCGAAGTGTATAGAACATTAGAGGCATCTCAATCCCCCCCCCCTCACACTCCTATATGCAAATGGAGCGCTGATCTAAATACCTCAATCAAACTTGGAAGACTGGGAGGATATCTGAAGCTGCTACCTGGCAAACTCAATTTGCTCAATCACACGAAGGAAAATTTATAAAATTTTATTCCAATGGTACCTAACCCCGAGTAGAACTGAGCCAGATCACCCAGGCACCCGGACGTGTGCTGGAGAGGATGTGGTCAAAGGGGGGACATGCCCCATATTTGGTGGGCATGCCGGAGTATCCAGAGGTTCTGGACCAGATCCAGAGTCTCCTGATTGAAACTTAGGACTGAGGTCCCCCTGACCCCCTGATGTTACGTGTGGGGAAACCAATGAAGACCTTCCCGCCCCTATAGCCAGACTTTCCTCAGCGATCCTTACGTCCGCCAGATGCTGCATCGCGCGGCCTGGAAACAAGTAAAGGCCCCTTCCAGGAGAACAGTAATTAAAAATAGACTGGGTCATGAACATGGAGAGACTGACAGCCATGTTGAAGCAGAGAATGCCTCAATTCTATAGAACCTGGGAGCCTTGGCCAGGCTCAGGGCCCCGACACTGGTGTCAGCCCTGGTCCAACTCTGATACACCTCGGGGCCGAGGGCCAGTGCGCCCTACCCCCGCCACAATCCCTTCCCCCCCTCTCCCTCCCCCCTCTTTTTTCCATGTCGTTTCCCAACTATCCACCGTCCCTCGTCATCCCTCTCTTTTCACATACTAAGTAGGAAAAAAAAGGTTTATTGTGTGTTCAGAGTACCTCACTGCCATATGCCTGTATTTCACAACGATTGTTATGTTTATGCTGTGAATGTCATATTAATATCCACATGTATGTACTTTAAAAAGACGCAAGCCAATAAAGGAAAAAAAAATATTTAAAAAAAAAACAAAAAACACCAAAACAAAACCATGAATAAATAAATAAATATCAATAAACTGCATAATCAAAAATCAAAGTCAAAAAACTAATCCAACATTAAAAGCAACACCAATCAAAAGCCAGAAATACACAATTGAAAACACCACTAAAAATTCCAGAACCTACATCACATATGCTATAAATAGTATACAAATTTTAAAACAAAGAACCAATATACATTTAAAAATACATACAGCAAGCATTTGCCAAACAAACCATTGCTTCTTACTGAATGTATGTATAGCCCTAAAGGGCCATACATAATACATTGCAATGATGTGTGAAAAAAAAATGCAATCACAATAAAATAAAATAAAAAAAACCTGTAAAAGAAAAATAATATACATTCAATTGTTTTCCTTACCTTTAGATGTCTTCACCCTCCGATCCAGGGGTCACCGCACACTCTCGAACCAATCCACGATCCAAACAGCAACGGCCACAGGTAAATCCAAAGTCCTTTTCTTCTTTTCTTTTCTTCCTCTGTAATTGTAATCCATTTTTGGCTCTTTTCGGGGTCTTCTATCACCTCTCTTCTCTGTATCTTCTGTATCTTCTTCATCTTCATCATCTTCAGCAGGCACACCTTGTAATCCTATTGGGGAGGAGGTCCTCCCTCCTCGGCTTCTTGTCGTCAAATGAGGCTTTAAAGGCCTCTGACATCACATTTGAGTGCAAATAGTTCACACGCCATCTGATTGGCCTGTGAAAACCATGTGTTTTTTTTTTGTGACGTCATGTAAAGGAAGTGAAGCCAGCCAATCAGAATGGCTGGTGCTCCGTCCCTTAATATGACGTCACCAAAAGCAACATGTCTTCCTCACATGGTACTTCAGCAATCAGATTGTGGTAACTATATCCCCAATCGGTTGTTGTAGACCAGCGGTGCGCAAAGTGGTGGGCGCGACCCCCAGGGGGGGCAGGAGATGTGCTGGGGGGGCGCGGCATGCATTGCAGAGGCCCCGCGCTCTTCCCCCAGGCATTTAAATTAAATGCCGGTGATCGCGTGAGGCCCCTGCAACGTTTACTTACCGGGATTCAGCCGTCTGTGTGCGCTCGCCATGGCAATGCGGCGCAATAGACGCCGCGGCACCATGTGACCTGACGTCACACGCAGCGTCATCTGACGCGCCTGAAGAAGGCAGGGGGGCGCGAGAGCCGGGGGCAGAGAGACAGGGGGGCGCAGCACAAAAAGTTTGCGCTCCCTGTTGTAGACCATACTATTTAGACACCTGCTCCCCACCCTATTAATAAAAAATGACATTAATGCAGCTTCATTACCATAGCGCTAGCGCTACTGTAATGATGTTTTTTATTCTAGTGTGTGTGGATCCCCAGAAATGAAATGACAATAGGAGATAAGGGTGCAGACCGCTAGAAAATGTAATATGAATAAAAAACAGCCAAGAGCTTACTCAAATAAACTTTGCTGCTTTAAAACAGCTGACAATGTGCCATCCGCAGCTTGTATCGGGTGTTGAGCCTGGTGCACTGAGCTAAAGCCCTCTCACTCCCTCGCAGTCTCAATGCCAGCGCTACTCTCCTCTCCGCGCAACTGGATGACATCACACGATGGCTCCACCACGACCCTCCCTGCCAAACGGGCACCTCAACTCCTCAACTCCCCTTCCCCAAACGCGTTTCGTGACGCTAGAACCGTACTTCATCAGTGGGTGTGGGGAGTGCTCAAACATCAGTGGTATTTATACCATAAGGAGCAGTATAACCCTCATGTTAAAACCATTACAATCAATGCCTGCAATAAAATACACCTGTATTGAGTGTCAAATCACTGCCCCTAGAGTTAATTAACCCTGGGATTTAGTGGCTATGTTCCAAACAGTCCAATTATATATTACAGTTTCTCTTAACGAACAATTAATCAATAAATGAAGACCCACCTTAAGACACATCTGCTTAAAGAAGCATATGAATAGCACTGGATAATCATGGACACATGATACATAAACTTGGCCCCCTGCAGATGCACTTACTAGAATTCCCTCCTGCTGTTCTCTGTACCATTCCAATTCTACCAATTAGATTGTAAGCTCCTCAGAGCAGGGACTCCTCTTCCTTAATTACTTCTATGTCTGAAGCACTTATTCCCATGATCTGTTATTTATATTATTGTTTTTTATATGATTACCACGTGTATTACTACTGTGAAGCGCTATGTACATTATGGCGCTATATAAATAAAGACATACAATACACTAGAGAAAGAAATGGGGTCCAACTTTAGGGTATCACATAACTCCGGATCCCCGATACATAGACACATTCTGTAAGACTTTCTCGACAAACCCACCCTGAAATTTACAGCCTAGAAATCTCCCGGCCCAGCACCCCAGGAAAGGCAAAAGACATAAATCTTTAATGTCGCATAATTTGCACATAGTCCTCAAGTTGCATTTCCGTCATCTGGGTCCAAGAGCTGGCACTCTAGGACCCCCACACATGGGTCAGAGGTAAACAAGTGGGCTTACCGTTATTAACGAGCCTGGTTAACCCCTTCACCATCACAGCCCCCTTAGACTTGAAAAATCCTTGCAAATCTTATCTATTTTGGAACACCCCAGAACCCCTATACTGGGTTCTGGGTGACCTGGGTTATAACTGAGCAGCCCCCCTTAACTAGGGACCCCTTTACCATTCCAGAGATACATCACATCCCTATACTCCATTTACCATTGGTCTGTGCTGAAGCAGGGAATTCCTAGCAGTGAGTCGCGCAAGCATGTTCAAGGGAGATTTTGCCGGAGCAATGTGTCTACATGTATTCGGGATTCCGACCTGATTCCTGGGTACATTTTTGGGGTATCCAGCACACTCTGGAAAACGACAAGCTAGACATATTCTGACAACACTTTTACTCGTAAAACCCACCTTGCAACTCATAGCCCAGTAATCTGTGCTTGTGGCACTCCTGGAAAGGTAAAAAACACATAAATTCTTTATGTCGCATAATTATTTACAATGTATACACAATCATGGGCTCAAGAGCTGACAATCCCGATCCCCAATACAAGGATTAGAGATAACCCAACGGGCTTATCCTTTATTATTGAGCCGGGTTACCCCCTCACTGTCACAGACACTTTACATCCCTATGCCCCTTTTACCTTTCTGGTTTGTGCTGAATCAGGGAATCCTAGCGGTGAGTCGCGCAAGCATTTTCAAGGGGAGATTTTGCCGGGACAATGTGCATACATGTATCCGATTCCGTCCTGACTCCCGGGATATTTTGGGGGTATTCAGCACTTCTGACCCAGAGCTAGCTAGACACATTCTGACAACACTTTCTCCGTAAAACCCCCCTTGAAACTCATAGCCCAGTAATCTCTGCTCGCTGGCACTCCTGGAAAGGTAAAAACACAACAAACAATCTTTATTGTCCATCATTTTACAATACGGCTGTACAACAGTTAGGCTCAAGAGCTGACACTCTTGAACCCCAACACACGGTTCAGGGGTAAACCAAACAGTCTTAAACCTTTATTTGATAGCCTGGTTGCCCCCTCACCGTCACAGGCTTCCCAGGTTGGTAGCAGGAGTTGTTAACCCCTTCATTACCTTAGCAGTTAAGCCACGAAGGCCCTTCATTTACTCCAAATGAAGGAAAACCCTTAGATAATAAACACTGAGAAAACACCAGCACCATTCATGCAATTTACTGGAGGTTGACATTTGGACCAATCATTAGCGCTTGTACACCATTCCTCCAGTGCTGTGACGACACTTTCCCTGCTCTGTAGGAATTGTAGTCCCCATTGATTTGAATGGAGCTGATCTCTTCTAAAGCACAGGGAGGGACAGTCCACAGCACATTGAGCTTAAAGTGTTTTTGGAGAGATTTACCTTCAGAAGACTTATCCAGATTTAAAAAGCTGGAAAGGCTTGCTGGGGTTGTTTCTGCTGACTGCTGGTAACCCCTAACCACTGCTTTAATGCTGAGCTGCTTCTAAGAATTTCTTGCCCTGAAGTGTGACATATACAAACATTTTATCACTGTGCTGATTTACAGTACTCAGCTATATTTGAATATCCCTCCAGCAACATCACTTCAGGGCAGATTTCAAAGATATATTTTCAATCTGGCATTGTGACTGATCGACCTGCTTATCCAGTATATGCTAAATTACACTGATGTAACGATACAATTATCATGCGAATTAGAATTGTTTTATACGTAAAAGTACTTAGTAGTGCGTGAGTGTGCGCGTGCCCACAATGATAATTTTGGGTTAACATTAATATTAACGTTTACTCACCGGTGTTATAAATCAGAGTGAACTGAGTTCGGTAGTCTCTGATGTCCCAGTAAACTATTAGCAAAAACACATTAGGGGTCTGCTATATAGCAAAGGAACGCCAGAAACCAGTTTGAATAAGCGTGAATAGTCGCAGTGAATAGGGGAACGGTGCCAAGTGAATAAGAGGAACGCCGCAAGTGAAAGGGGAACAGTGCCAGTGAATAGAAGGAATACGCAGCCAGTGAATAAGAGGAATACTGCCAGTGACTACGGGAATACGTCCCAGTAATAAGAGGAATACTGCCAGTGAAATAAGAGGAATACTGCCAGTGATAAGAATATGCCAGTGAATAGAGATACTGGCCAGTGAATAAGGGAAATACGCAGGAATAAGGGAATACTGCCAGTGAAATAGGGAATACTGCCAGTGAATAAGTGGAAACGTCCATGAATAAGAGATACTGCCAGTGAATAAGAAGGAATATGCAGTGATAAGTAGAATACGTCCAGTGAATAAGAGGACACATAGGTCCAGTGAATAAGAGAATACTGTCAGTGAACGAGGAATACTGCCAGTGAAATAAGAGGAATGCTGCCAGTGAATAAGGGGAACACTGCCGTGAATAGAGGAATACGTCCAGTGAATAAGAGGAATACTGTCATAATGAATAAGAGGAATACTGTGCAGTAATAAGAGGAATACACTGCCAGTGAATAGGGAATACGTGCCAGTGAATAAGGCAATAATGCATGATAAGATGAATCCTGATGATAAGAAGAACACTGCAGTGATAAGGAGGAATACTGCCAGTGAATAAGAGGAAGACTGCCGTGAATAAGAGGAATACTGTCAGTGAATAAGAGGATAGTGTCAGTTGAATAAGAGGAATACTGTCAGTGAAAGAGAGAATACCTGCCAGTGATAGAGGATTGAGTAAGAGGAATACTGCCAGTGAATAAGAGGAATACTGTCAGTGAATAAGAGGAAGTATGATCAGTGGAATAAGAGGAATACTGTCAGTGATAAGAGGAATACTGCCAGTGAAAAAAAGGAAAAGGGAATACTGCAGTGAATAAGGGGAACACTGTCAGTGAATAAGGAAACTGCCAGTGAATAAGAGGAATACGTGTCAGTGAATAAGAGGAACACTGCCAGTGAATAAGAGGAACACGTCAGTGATAATAAGAGGAATACTGCCAGTGAATAAGAGGAACCTGCCAGTGAATAAGAGGAATAGCTGTCAGTAAATAGGAGAATACGATCAGTGAATAGGAGAGGAATACTCGCCAGTGAATAAGAAGGAACACTGCCAGTGAATAAGAGGAACTGCCAGTGATAAGAGGAATACTGCAGTGAATAAGATGAATACTTGCCAT
>WSYH01017197.1:0-12212 GCA_036426205.1 Ascaphus truei | reverse complement strand
AATTGTAATGCAGTATATATATATATACTGTGCAGTATTGCAGCCAGAGGGAATAAAATGCTTCAATCCCTGCCTGGAAAATAACTCAATGCACTCGGGCAGAAAACAGTCACAAACCTCAATACACCCGGGTATACCCGAATTCGTGGGACTAGCCGAGCTCGAATAAAGTGTGTCGCCAGTGTATGTACAGTAGTAATACAAACCATTACAGGCTAGAAGAGCAGTGCCAGCTTTTACACTCAAAATATATTTGCATTTGCTTGAAGGGTCATGTTATAACATTATTGAATATAATATATTGGTATCATTATGTTTGTTTGAACACCACACCTAGCAACTAGTCATGGAAAAGAATATCTGAGCAGATGTACAGTGCAAGACAAAGACAGGCTTTGCTATGCAATGTTTAAAGAGATGAATTGGAAACACATTAACACTTTTTCCAATTCAATAACACAATCATCTAGCAGTATGTACAGAGTATGTTCCTTAGGGAAGGGCAAAGCAAGGTTTTTTTTTTAAATATTATTTTATTTGTTCACAGAAAATATTTCACGTTGTGGTTGTGGATTGCTTTAAAGTTCAAAAACAGAAATCTAAAAACAAATATCTGAAAAAAGTCTGATGCTTGTGTAGCCAGGGTCCCTCCGGTTCCCCTGTCTGCCGGTTTCTTTCCCCCTTGCATGCTTGCTGCTGCGGGGCGAGCGCGTTCCTGGGGGCTCTCGGTGGCAGCTGCGCCAGGACGCCGCCATGTTTAATGTGTTTGCGCATGTGCGGAGGCTTGCGCGTAAGCAGAGCAGTTGCGGTGGCCATGTTGAGGTTGGCGCGGGAGTTCGCGCCTTTGCAATGCAATGCACAGAGGTTGGCAAGGGTAGCAGTGGCCATTACATGTGTGCAGCAGCTCTGGGAAGTTGCGCATGCTCAGTTAAGAGTAGCGGCGGCCATTACAACTTCAGAAATGCGCAGTAGAGATCGCGCACACGGCGCTAATAGAGAAGAGGTCCTGAGTGGACTACGATTCCCAGCAGCCTCTGGGGACTGCCCTTTCACCCCTATCGCCTGCTGCATTGAAGCCAATAAGGCTGACAGATTCTCATGCTGCATTTTAGATACAATGTTGTGTGCAGACAGGGATTGTCAGTTAGGAACTGGGACACAGAAAGGGGAGGGTGTGTTTGTGCAGGGAGGAAAGTAGCCTCCTGCACTAGGCCAGAAGTCTCTCCTTAGGCCCCAGCTAGATCCCACTCCCCATCAGCTTGTGACTGCTTTAGGGAAGGCCCTTTAGATAGGGACTTTGCCCTGTTAGCAGTCAGTTCAGTCAGTGACACAGCTGCAGTGTCTGTGCTGTGTGCTCTGACAAGAAGGGTCAGTATACAAGGAATCATTCTCTGCAGAGCAGAGACAGAGAGCTGCGAGCTTCTGCCTAGGCCAGAAATCCCCAGGCCCTGACTCCCCACTAGTGAGGGTGGGTGGTCATAGGGACAGGCCCTTAGGTGAAGACTCTGCAGTTCTTTAGTACAGGGACCCAGTACAGTGTATGCTGCATTTTCCTGTATGCTGTGTTGCTGATACAGAGACGGTCCTTATGGTGGGACGTTCCGCTGGACCCCATCCCACGTGGAGGTACAGATCAGCGCTGGACCAAGTGGCGCCGGTAGACCCTTTGCGAAGACACCCAGGTGCCGGGGGAGCACCTGGCAGGTATTTACAGCCTTCCACACGTGCACCAACTTTACCTTGCTCCTCACATGTGGCTGGCCTGTTCACACACTTGGGTGGGCTTGGACTCTCTGGACACGGGGTTGGGAAGGGGCTGTCAGAAGGTATAGCCCAGTTAGGGGCAAGATTATAGCTGCCAGCTAGTGGCAGAGGGTGGTATATATATCGTTGTGTATACTGATGATGTTGCACTGATAAAGTATGATACTCTGTGTTGTGTTGCTATACAGTATGATGTGATGTGATGTTATTGTGTTATTGGATTCCTATGCTAGGGCCATTCTACATTCCTATAGAATCCTACATAGGTGGAGGCGCTGACCGACGAGAACGTTCCAGAGGATTCACCCCAAGCTCTCACTAGCGGAGGCTCAGACCTCCTGTGAGCCTGACAGGTATACTGCACCACACCTGGTAACATATAGGTTCCCCCTCACATACACTCTATATGCGATTGGGTGGGGGAATACCCGTTACACTTGGAATGACCCAACAACATGAGCAGGTAAAAACACACTACTTTTCATTTTAAAAACAGTATGTCCTAGCTTAAACAAACAAGCAATAAGATGTAACATACTGTATTACAGCTTAAAACATTTTTTTAAAACATTCTTACACAGCTTAAAGCAATTCTGCCCAACCATTTTTTTGAACAATGGATTTTTTAATTATTTTTTACAGAATTCTACCATGGTGTCCTCCGAAGCTAACAAGGCTGTTTTAAGCTCTAGGGATTCCCACTCGGTTCCCAAGATAATTTCTGGTTTAGTTGCCATGGTTCACCTAATCTTTAGGGAAATCAAAATGACTGCCAAATCTGTCTGATTCCGCAGATTTGACAGTTTACTTTCTCTGGTGTATGTGTTAATTTAGCAGGTCCTATTTGTATATCTACTTTATAAGGCTAAACATGAAAATTATTAGGAGACATCCAGGAATTGAGTTTTATTCTTTCGATAGGCAGGAAAGGTGCAATAAATTGGGCTATAAATATTGCTTTTTAAGTACTTACAAGGCACAGGGAGGCAAAGTAATTTGCCCATGCCGGGTCACACAGAATGAACCCACAGACTTGTGTATTCAAGACAAACACCTTTCTGTAATTACAACACTATACCACAATAGCTGTACTGTATATAAAGAATAATAAAAATATCACTTGTGAGCACATTTACATGTCTCCGACAGGTCTTTCAACCACATATTATTTGTGTTATTGTATGGTAGGTAAAAAAGTGACAAAAACCTCCACCGAACAGTGTGCAGCAAATAACAATAACACTTGTGAGCACATTCACACGTCTCAGACAGGTCTGCAGCCCGGCTTTCCCCATTTTTTCTCTTAACACACAGTGCTTCCACTGCAGCAGGGGATTCTGGGAAATGACAAGCAAATGAGCACACGGTGTCACCTTTTACTTCATGTCCATTTTAACATGGACCCCTAAGCGTATGCCTGCCTTATTACTCAGCTTTCCAGCACAGCCTGGGTTAAAGAAGTGCAGGGCCAGTAACACCTACTCACAGACAGTATATAAAAAGTACATAAAACATTAAATACTATGTTGATTCTGAGCCTAGGGTACGATTAGGAAGGAGAAAAATGGAAGGCGTCTATGATCTGAACTGTAATGGCAAAGAAACGTATACCAAACAGTGACTGTTACATTTTGGTAGATCCCATAATGAAATGGGAAATTAAGAAGTAAAACCATGCTACAACACTCGTGTCTCTGGGACTTACATTCATGTGGTTACATTCTAATAAGCATGTCAATATAAAAAGTGTGATATCTGTGAACTGGTCAAATCATCCCTTAGGGCACTGGGCTGTGTAAAATATTTCTGCTTTCATCTTCAAAGAAATGTGACTGCACTTGAACACTTAGCTTAGAAGTTTGTAACTCTATGTTACTGTTTAGCAAAACAATAATTACTATCCAGGTCAGTCATGTGTGTTCACAGGGTTTAAATTTACTACAGTCATCCACCCCAACCACACCCACCAAAAATGTGTGCAGAATAAACTCTCCATAGCTTACTCATAGCATCCAGAGGCGATTATTACAGATTCCTCAACATCACCCATTGTGAGCCATTCTAAAACACAGAACATTCTGGGTATGATGACACCAAAAACATTTCATATAATTTACCCAAAAATCTGAGAACTACAGGTGTGGCAACTCCAGCTTGACAAAGGACTCCTAATGCAAGACGTAAATCATATACCACACCTGTAAGACAATACAATTCCTATTTCTGTCTATTATGATGGGAGAACATGACTGAACACCTTCAGACTGAAATCAGACTGGTAATGATAAAAAGGCACATATACTTTATACTTTACTATAGTAAGGCTTGAACAAGATTTGCATGTAAATGGGGGTGGAATAAACAACAGATTGCTTTATAAAAAACAGGTTCATTATCTAGCCACCAAAATACCAAAGTCGAATAGGTGGAGCTGTATTCCCTATGTGTCAGTTAGTGCTGTTTTGAGGCAATAACACATTGGTTGATATGTTGGGGCAGAAGAGCTTGCCTGGGGTATCAATGACTGATGAATGAGACAATGACAAAACCACTGTGAATCTGGTTATTCACTAAGTGGAAGTACTATAGCTTTACCGAATGTTGTAAGATCATTTACCTCAATGGACTTCCTGCTATGGTACGTATGCCCCTTCTTTGTCCTACAGCTGAGGTGGGCAACCCTGTCACCAATCACCACAAGTGGCGAATTGGCCATGAAAGTGTGGCGAATTTGAGTTTGCCAGCTCCCATAGTAAAATAAACTTTTTCCTGATAGCGTGTGCTGGTTTCTGCTTTCTGAATGAGTCAACGAAGTAAACCAACAGCAGGTGATAGAGCTGAGGTGAGTGAAGCAGCAGCAGGTGATAGTGCTGAGGTGAGTGACGCAGCAGCAGGTGATAGTGCTGAGGTGAGTGACGCAGCAACAGGTGATAGTGCTGAGGTGAGTGAAGCAGACAAACAGTGTGTGTTGTTTTAAATGTTGATTGAGCAACCTAATTTCTCAATTTTTACATGATGTAGCGATTTTCACTTCTCATTCGCCGCACCTGTGGCTACATAGAAAAATAGGTTGCCCACCTCTGCCCTGGAGTCTCTTTCTGTGTAAGACATTCCAGATTTTCATAAAACAATGCTACAACATCTCCCCATGCTCACTAATATATATGCTTTGATCATGTCTTACCAGTTTTTACATTCTTTTAATTTCCACATCATGTACATTTCTTAAATACATTTTCAGCACCATTTTTTATGTATTGTTGCTGAAAACTAAACTTACACAGTTTATAAAAGAATAAAATTATTTTTATGACCAAGTCTTTTTTCATTGCCCTTATTTTTATTAGTGTTAACAAAATAGAAATTGTGAATTCATTTTATTAGCTATTTAGCCTTTACAACAAAATATTAAGGGTAATGTCTGATAAAGTTTACGAGGTCAGATCATTTTCTTTAATGTCATTTCATTTACATGGTATTGTTATACTTAATAATACATGGTATTCACATGGCATAAGATGATGTTAGCCAAACACTAAGCAACACTAGCATCCCTTTCTAAAAAATGCAAAATGGACATTCAACGAATAATGTATTTTACTGAATATCGGTGAAATACAATATTTGACTAATTAGGTCCAATTTCTATTCATATGTTTTAGAATGAATTCCTCAGAATGATGCGTATATCAGCACTGCAGAGCTCTACCTTTTAATGAATCTTGCTAGAGATAAGAAATATAGTTTTGCACATTTTGAAGTGCGTGGATTTTCCATATTTATTCTATGTTCTTGGACCATTAGTGGCCTCCCCGTTATACCTACAGAACCCACTTTTAAACATCTGCTTTGTTGTCAACAGCTTTTGTACTATTTTTTCGTTTTTTACACTTTTGCAGTGCAGTACTCATTTTTTTTGTATTACCATAGGTCAGTAGTTTTCGACTTTGTTTTGGTTAAGGAAGCCAATAATTATATTGTGAAATTCTATGCAACCCCAATTCTATCTAATAGTGTGTCTCAGATCAGATGCATTCTATGGAACCCAACCCTCTCTAATAGCGCGCCTGAGATCAGATGCATTGCAAATTCTTCTGTATTTGGTATAATTTTCAAATGGCCTGAAAAGGAACCCTTGTTGAAAAGCACTGGGGTAGGTCTCAAAGACTGCTGAAGATTTCCAGTACTGTACATCCCAAGAAGAGGCTGATAATATTTTGAAAGATTGTGCACAGTTACAAATCTGAGGAACTTGTGTATTTGTTTACTGCAGTGTTTTTCAACACAGGTTCCTTAAGTAGGAGTTCTTGGGTTCCGTGGGCATCCCTTATGGGATCCCAGCAAATTTCATGCCCTTTGAAAATTGTACCAAACACAGAAAAAATTACAATGCATCTGATCTCAGACGAGCCAATAGAGAGGTTTGGGGTTGCACAGAATTTTACAATATAATTATAGGGTTCCTTAACCAGGACAAGGTTGGAAACCACTGGTCTGCGCAAAAAAAGGCAAAACAACCGTCAATAAATCTGCAGATTTTTACAAACCATTGTAATGAACTGCATGGGGAAAGTCATTAAAAAATATATAATGGCTGAAACAAGTCTCTGGCGTGCTAAACATAAAAAAGCATGTTATACAACTTTGCACTCAATCAATAGCTATCACCCGACATGAGAACCAGTTCATCCTAACACATACCTACCTGCACTAGTTTTACTAATAAAGTCAGAAGTAATGTTTGTGTCATTCAGTAATTGTGTCTGTTATGCAAAGTATATAAACCTCCAGGAAACCAATCTCAGAACAACTATTACCCCTTCATCGCTGTTCTCCAGCATACTGTGATTGCTATTACAGTGTTATCAGATTCTAGAAGAGGAAGCAATGTTTTTTCATGGAGTCGTGGGGGTACCGGGCCGATGAATGGCACAACAGGTCTTACCAATATAAAATCATTTTTTTTTTTAAATGATATAATATTTGTTTTTACTGCGGTTCTCATTATATTCTGTACCAATTGTTACACATACAGTAGACATTGGTAGGAGATGGGCAACATTTTCGCTAATGTTTGTGAACCAGACAAAATGTGCTCTTTTTTTGTAAAAAATTGGACAAGCATTAAAATTCAATGTGCAGGTCACATGACCCTAAATTAAGGTAAAATACTGCCATTTTCAC
The DNA here is from genome assembly GCA_036426205.1 of Ascaphus truei. NCBI lineage: Eukaryota > Metazoa > Chordata > Amphibia > Anura > Ascaphidae > Ascaphus > Ascaphus truei. Next base: position 5,264 of record WSYH01017197.1, on the reverse strand, counting down.
AAAATTCTGATAAAATTGGGCACATTTTTAGCAATGAGTTATTTCACGAAAATGTCCTAAAAACTTGAAATGTAAGAGAATTTGCTCTACTTGTGTAAGTGAGCGATTTGGGGAGTGTTTTTCTGAGCCGTTGGTGGAAGAATTAAAGCAACAATGGCCACTTTTGATTTTTTTAGCCTACAGGGACCTTCTTAGTAATCGAGTGATGTAGAGTGATATATCATCATTGCATAGAGAAAGAGTTCATGGTTAGCAGGTACCATAATAGAAACATGTATAGTATTATAGGCATTAATAAATAAAAATGCTAGGAAACACTTCATTCAGATCAACCTCAATAGCTCCCACATACTGTGTGCTTACACAACACGTGTCTCTTAGAACAGGGGTGCACAAACTGAGGGTGCGCCCACCAGGGTAACGCAAGATTGCTCAGGGGGGACGCGGCGGTTGCAGATGCCCCGCGGTCTTCCCCCAAGGCATTTAAATTAATGCCGGGGATCGCGTGAGGCCCCTGCAACTTCACTTACCTTGTCTTTGGCGACGCATCGCCATGGCAACGTGGCATCAAATGACCCCGCGGCGTCATTTGACGCCGGAGAGAAGGTAAGGGGGAGGGGGCACAAGCAGGGAGGGAAGCAAGCAGGGGGGCGCAGCAGGGAAAGATTGCGCACCCCTGTCTTAGAAGACCGGTCAACTTCTTTATACCATATACCACAATTTCTTCTTAACCTGATTAAGACTAGGAATTACGAGGTCCTTCCACATACAGGAAATGCAGCATCACGCAGCAGATAAGGTATGTGCTATTAATCTCCTTTTGTTTTAGGTTATATCAGGTATTGGTTTGTTCCAGAGTTCCAGGACTCTATTGATCAATAAGAAAATCTGGGACCAAAATCACGTAATATCAGGAGACGTCCAGCACACATGAACCATAATGTCTAACTGACCCCCGTCCCTAAAACATAAAGGTGATGAGCCTCAATATATTTCTTAAGCTTATGTGGAGTTACATATAACAGTATAACAATCTGAAACGGTTTTCTTTTAGAGTTGCCTAAATAGAGCTTTTGTGGGCTACCTCCCATTTATCCTCCTAGTGTCCTCCGGTTCCAATTATTCACCCAAATAAGCCTTCCATTGATGAAAATATTTACATTGTCATTATCATCTGTTGCAGTTGTTGGTAAGTAAGAGAGGTTAAACCTTTACAAAAGCTAGAAGGTGGATCTACACAAACTCTCAAAACATGTAAAGGAGGCCAGTTCTACGTTTGGATGAGAGTAAGTACCAAGTCTACAGCTGTGACCGCCTTTATCCTAATGCGGCCGTATCGGCGCAACTCTGATAACCGCGGGCAGATGCAGTATTTTTTTTTTTTCAAAATATGTTCCGGTATTTTAGCGCTTGTAATATTGAATGCATGAACGTGAATGCGGTATGAATGCGGCATGAACGCGGTGAAGTGCGTGGCATTCGGAAAAAATCCCCCAAAAATTCGGAGATGATGGAGAATAAAAGGGGCCACGGCTGTATAAGTATGTCTGTTAGAGAGATATTGAGATCAGTACAGATGGTTTAAAATGATTTCAGATCACCAGTGGAGAAAAAGAAAATCACAAACTCTGCTAATTTTGGTGGGCCAATTATTAAAATATGACCTTAATATTTAAAGCAGGTTTACATGTATTAGTTGCAAGCATGGTATGTAATAATCATTTCATTACTTTTAGATGCAGGTTTGAAACACAGGGCTGAGCTTATTGTGTGATTGGCTCTTAGATCAATACCTTCCCTGTGTTCAGCAATTTTAGAAAGATGAGGGAATGACGTCACATACATATGTTAGTGATTCTTGATTGATATATTACGAACACCTTTATTGCCAGAGGCGACAGCAACATGTTGCTCTGTAATATGTTCCTGTCCCCTTTGGCAACAAGGGATTGCTTGCATATGGAAAGTTCTTTGCATGGCGAGAGGCTTTTTCCGTAAGCAAACCTTCTTTTTGTACAATGGGGTAAGTTGAGTATCATTGTTTTGGAAATTGATTGCAAATAAGAGCCATTTACTGTAACTCAATACATACAATTTTATGTATGTATATCTTTATTTATATAGTGTCATCCAGCTACATAGCGCTTCATAGCAGGAATACACGTGACTTAATAATATAACACACAGAGGCCTATGCAGTAAGCAGCGATAAGCCCCTTGTGACAGGATGAATGAACGTCACCAGCCATATACCTGGCAAACCTATGTTTAGGCTTGCAGTGCAGCAGTAACGAGGTTAAGTTTCAGTTGAGAAGTGCTGCTTAATTTGTCTGACCCCAGCTGCATAATCAAGATGTTTTAAAACCCCCAGGCTGTACACACATGCAAGCTAGCTGGTCAGGAGACAGGACTGAAAGACTGAAGAGATTACTTCTATAAGGTCTGTTTTCAAAGTACATGTGTGATGTACTGTCTGTGTCCTGCATGCTGAAGAGAAGCTGCCTTGTTTTCTATGCTGAAGAGAAGCTATTTTGTTTTTGTCTGCAGAAGAGAAGCTATTTTGTTTTTGTATGCTGATGAGAAGCTATTTTGTTTTTGTGTGCTGTATGGTTTTAAGGCTCAATAAATAAGCCTTATCAAGAGAACCCGCGTGTGTGGTTGCATGTACACTGCAACACCCCTTATCGCCAGCTTGTCGTCAAAAAAGCCTACTGCGATGCAGTAAGCCCAGAGAAGCTGGCGATAAGAGCAAAACTCGGCGGTCTGCTGACCGCTCGGTGATAAGCCACTTCTCGCCGCTCATCGTCAGCTTTTCCAACTCGCTGTATTCTAGTAGCCCCGATCAGCTTCTCGCAGCTGAATCAGGCCTTTCTTCTGCATCGGAGTGATGCCGGGGTCTCCGGAGCTGATATCCATTAATACCAGCACCGGAGACCCCCAGTATGAATCAGATGCATGAAAAATGCAGTTACTGCCCACTTCATTACATTAGCGGCTAACCGCTAAGGCAATGAAAGGGTTACCATCAGTGCCATGCTTATTGTGGGTAGTGGGGGTGGGTGAAGGTGGTATTTGGCCCTTGGTGGGTGTTTAAGCCTTGCGGGGGAATTACGGGTGGACTTAACCCCTTCCTTACCTTAGCAGTTAATACGCTAAGGTAATGAAGGGTTTAACCCCTCCCGCTACCCACCCGGTAGGCCTAAACAGCCATCCTTAGGGCCAATACCCCCTTCAACCACCTCCGCTACCCACAATAAAATAAAATACTCACAACAGCCCCTCTACCCACCTCCTAGCCCCAAATAATCATTGCAATATTTAATAAACAACCATACACAACCCACCCCCCAAAAAAACATTATTTTACACACAGGATGAATACCCCAGTCCTGCCGGGGCCCCCGGGTGTCCCGACAGGTGTCCGCAGGCCCCCAGTGCACCCTGGGGAGTACCTACAATTCTCTGGGTGCCTTTGGGGCACCTAGGTGGTACCTGTGGGTGTCCATGGGGTCCACGGGTGGTTCCTGTGGTAGTCTGGAGGTCCCCAGGTTATCCCCACGGGTCTCTGTGGGCCCTTGGGTGGTTCCCACGGGTGTCTGAAATAAATGAAAGCTCAAAGTAACCACCATCACACAAAATCTAACTAACAAAAAGAAGCCACTATTAAAAAGCAAGCACCCCCCTGAAATAAATAATTTAAAATACCACTAAAAATGAGTGGTTTTAGCGTTTCACCAGTGAAACGTGTAGAGTGGCACTATCTTGACTGAACGGAGGATGCAGTACGCAGCGCTACCTACCAAATCGCCCGCCCCTGATCCAGCCGGGAGATTCAAACCGGAAGTGTGGGACGCGAGACCGAGCAGAGCAGAGGGAGGCAGAGAATGCTAAGAGACCTCGAGCGGCTTGTCACGATGGACACAACTATTATCAACACATTTATATTTTGGGTTTAGATTGAGCATACAAGTTGAGCAAAATAAATTGTCATTTATTTCCTTAATAGACCTTAGAATACACTTAATAAAAACACTTACTGAAAGGAGAAACGGGATAGAATGTCCAGAAAGGGGCAAAGCCCCTTTAAAATGCAGTCCTTTTGCAAGAGCACAAATTGCCAGCCCAATCCTTCTGTGAATGGTGCAAACTTCTTTCTGGTCCGTTGGGGTCTGATAGATACCCCCAGCAATAATGGAGTCCTGGCGCAGAGTTATGTCCTTGGTTCCGATGTGATAAGACTCTTTGCGTCCCACGGTTGTTGCTGCTCTTATCCGCTGTTAGAAGCGTGATGGAAGTCCGCTCACATTGTAGAATGAAAAACGAAAGACAACAGGGATAGCCTGGGTGGCATGTATATAGGGTTTGAGAGCCTATCTCCAAAATACCCACCCAATCCCCCTCGTGGGAATTTTCTCATTCCCCAATCCCCTACTTGCCCACAGTTTGGAGAGTGGGCACTCTAGGGATTTCCTGTTCACACAGAGTCTGTGCGACAACGCCACATTGGCTACTTAGCATAGGTGCACTCCCCTCTTTACTTGGCTTCTCTCAGGCTGGAAGTGAAACTCAGGGGGTGAGCTTGCCCAGATGGTCAACAGGATTTTCTATTTAGCATCCATCTGGCCAATTCACACCCACCTGACTCAGGGGCTTTCATATGCAACACTTCCAGAGACTCACAGGCGTTGGCCCAGCATGTTACCTTTGAAGCTTGCATAGGACCCAGTTCATAGATATCAAAACATTTGGTTCTTGTGTGCATTTTAATGACCAGAAAAAAAAATCTTCCTCCTGCTTGTCCCTTTTAAAACCTGCAGCAAAATAATACACTTTATTGAACATACATGTTCCCCTTATCTCCCAATTATATTTTTCATATGTGTGTGCTTGGGATGTACTATACTGCAAGCACATACAATCCTGCAAAATGGGGACAACAAGGGACAGTTGGAAAAATAACACATGTACAGCGCATGAAAAATTAACCCCTTCATCCCCAATACGAAATAGGGGTAACCAGCCGAACACACTGCCTTTATTAATGCGCTGATTACCCCCATTTTCATCACACGGCTGTGCTCCAGATATTACATAAACGCTGTTTTGTCTTTGAGACCATGTGAGTTCATTCCTACCACTTTTAATAGTAAAAATATTTTATATACAAGTACACACTATGTTGGGTCCTTTACTTATACAGCTGAAGTGACCAGACCTGGGGGGCTCAAGAGATCACCTGAGACAGACTATTCAGACTCCACAAA